>CABFWB010000700.1:118227-160378 GCA_902151455.1 Timema bartmani | reverse complement strand
GGGGGGGGGGTTCTACCCCAAACTAAATGGATGGATGGGTTCTCAGACCCTATCTGGGCAACTGCTTGAAAATTTGTTGCCGCTAGAAGATGTTTAAAGTGGTCATTGCCTGGGAATATTTTTTAAATTAGATTCTTTTATTGCAGTGGTTCCCAACCTTGGGGGTGCAAAGCACTTCCAAAGGCGGCATGGAACAATTATTAAATAATGTTAAAAATTGGTTAGTAATTTTAGACATTTTTGATTTCACTCCCTTTTTCAAACTAAGATTTTTTTTCTTGCAGTATTGGTAACACTGGTTATCACTTGTAATAATTCATAAAGTAGGTGACCAGCCAAATGTAAGACACTTTTGTGTATGCACGTGTTTAATTTCAAACTCGAAGGACTCAGATTTAGATTTGGTCATGACCACCTCATTTTGATAAACTGTAAGCTTGTTTTTGGCTGATGGAATGTTGGCTTAATGATTGTGTTCTGGCATGCATTGGTTGTGTCAGGTACTTTCTAGGCGTTCTAGCACTTCTAGCACAAGTTCCAATGACTCTGGGACACCCATAGATCTAGATGAGCAGCCAGGCGCTGCTGGTTTGTTCTATGCCAATGGTTCCACTCGTTACAAGGTGAGAGTTTATCCGTCCATCTTACTCTGCTTTTGAATGGTCTGCCACTGTTAATTTTAAAATGTATTATTTATTTATTTCACTTTAACCACAACCTACTTTACTCATTAGTACCTAAATATCTACCTATGGCTTTTTTTTATTATCAAGTAGTGAGTAATCACATATTTATAATTTTTTTAAACTATAAAGTAAACTTTTTTTTATCTCATTAATTTTGTAACTTCTCAGCCTAGCAAAAATACAATTAAAATATTGATAAAATCATATTTGTTTCTTTAAAACATTCTGCTAGCTTTATATTAAGACATGTTTGCTTTCTTACTTTAAATAAAGTTGTGTTTAGCCTCTTCAGGCAATCATTTTAAGTTTGTATAAAGATAAAATAAATTCAAAATAATTACTTCTATAATATGCTTTATTGATTATGTCAGGGCTGCCGTCAGATTTTAAAAGTCCTATTTTTGGCATGAAAAAATCCTTTAATATATCAATTATTTGTCTATAAATATTTTGAAAAAGCTACAGGCAAGGTGAATAGAAACAAATAAAAGGAATGAACAAAATATTGCTTTTACAATGAAAAGAACATGCTTCACACTTTACATTGCTGCCATTGCACAAGTAGGTAATGGCGTGCTTTTAATTGACCAATGGCAGCAAAGTAAAGTGTGAACTATGTTCTTTGAAATGCTGCCATTGGACAAAGAAGTAATGACATTCTTTTCATTGTGAAAGCCATATTTTGTTTTTTCCTTTTATATGTTTCTATTCACGTTTCTTCTACCTTCTTCCAAATATAATACGATTACATTAAAGAGGGAAAAGAGGCTTTCTCTATAGATATATATTTTTTAAATATAAAAAGTTTAAAAAACATGATTTTTTATTAAATATGGATATTGTCTATTACAAAACAAAAACTTAACATTTTATACAACTACGGGCTAGTTATATTTATTAAAATAAATGTATATTGACCTCAACTTTGTACTGACCCCATGGATGAAAGAGTTTCATGACAAAAACTGGTTGGTTTGAACCAGGCCAGATGTTTTCTGCAAGAACGATGCAACAGAGCATTCATCATTGGTGATGCTAGTGAAGACCAATGGGCAGTTTTAATCATAGTCAACTTGCTATACTCTTTCCACTCTGCAAGTTTGCACTATGTAGGAAAACATGTTTTGCCTTTCTCCTCATGTTGTGACACTTTGAACTAACACGTGTCAATACTTTCAGAACTAGTAATGTTCAATGAGTTGAATGGATCCCAAAGAGTGTAGGCAAAGAACTTGCATTAAGACTTTCTTTATCACTGTTGTGAATTACATTTGGAAACTGATTTGTCGGTTTTTCCACTTTCTGCCAGTCTCTTGATGATTTATTATCTGGATCAAAAATCAAAACATTCTTTAAAAGTCATAATCAAGAGGTAAAAGATGATAAATTCTTTTGTTCCATCTAATAAAATCTTTGGATATGATGAAAGAGATCATTTGTGTTGCTTCCTTCCATAAGTTTGTGTGTTAGATGGCCTATGAAAAATGATTACTCTTTGTATTGATATTGTAGTTTATAATCTTTATATTTTAGTTTATAATCAATGGATGATATGTCACAAGTTTGAAGAACAGGAAATAAAATAAACCTTGCTATGAATTTGCGAAGAAGTGAACATATTTCAGAATAAAGTTTATGAATATATCGTCGCTGTGGAAATCAAACCGGCATATCTGCAAAATGCATATTTTTCACCAGAGCACTTTAAAGTTTTCGCATGTGATATTTTCCATTTAACGTCCGTTTGGTTCACCTCAATGCCACCTTATGCATGAATAAAGTTTAGACGAATACTTCTTATTGAAGTAGTAGTTGCAAATAAATTGGAAATTGCTTAAATTAAGAGAAATATGCAGATATGCCAGTATGACTTTAAAATCAGTGTAATATTTGCTTTTGTGTCACAGTGGCTTCTTCTTTTGGAACCTGTTTTAGGTAGAAAAAAAAGATGATGTTGTCAATGAAAAAATATTTTATTGCTTCACAATTTTTTCTAAACAACAATTAACATAATATTGATCTTCCCTTTGCTGGTAACTTCAAAGTTTCACAAATTTTTATAGAAATCTGAATAAATTGACGGTATTATCCCGGCGGTAACTAACTTTAGGATACCCTTTTTCTTCTTCTCATCAATGGTAAGTCTCTTGAAATAAGCTTGCATCAGAACAGGATTCACGCTCCCATTGCCCCGTTTATTCCTTTTCTTCGCCTCCTCCCAGGCATGTGATCCGTAGGATGTTTTGAAGTAAAAGTTGCCGTCGTCTTTAATTACTTTAAACATTCGAATGTCCAACATGGGTAAAATTACTTGGGAGTCCTTCAGAGCTTTTATGTCAAAAAAGTCTTCATGACTCAACTCATGAACCAAGTAAGGCTTGCCACTTTTCTTTGCCGTTTTCATGGCCATAGTATTGGGAAGGTAAGTATATCGGTCCACTTCGGAGTGCTCTTTTAACTTCTTTTTCAATGGTTGAGTGAGCCGAATCCCCCTCGTTTTGGGTGTGGCCCTTTACTAAAAATTTGTGTGTGATAGATTTTATGTTTTTTAATGTTGTAACAGCATATTTGTACATTGCCATCATAAAGTTATTTTTTTGTTGTCCACAACAATTATCGCTGTAAAAGACGACGTCTATTGGACAGTCAGCTTTATCATTTAAATGTTGCAGATATTTCAGCACACAGCTCCCAATCTCAATCACGCCTCTTTTTCCTTGTGTCTCATCCCAAGTGTAACAGTTTACCGTTTTGTCGCCCTTCAGTTCAGCAATCGTTAAATTGTAAACGGCTAGCTTTGAAATGTAGTAGTAGGAAGACTCCTCCCCCTGCGGACATGACAGCACTGCCTGTAGGTCGTATACTGCTACGACGGTTGAATCTGTGGTTTTCTTGTCATTCTCCTTTTCCAGTCTGGACAAGTCCTTTTCTAGAATATGATTTCTCATATTCTGTCGTATTTTGTTTCGTGTTTTGGTATATGAGACAAACATCACACTGATCTTTCTTCGGTGTGAAAAAAGAAAGGTTGTATGACTTGAAAATAGCTCTGTACTGGCAGTCTCTGATTCCTGCAAGGTTTGCCTCCTTTCTTTCTTTTAGATAATCTCTGTGAAGTTCGGCAATAGATTTTCCAACATCGATATACTCCCGAGAACTTTGAGATCTGCAGTAATGACTAGGAATTCTGGGAATTTTTTCTATCTGATCCTTTGCACTCATCACGAGTTCTTTATCCAACTTTCGATCCTTTCCATGCTTGCCCCTCACCTCATTTCCAAGCTTAGCACACCTGTGCTTTTGTCTGTTTTTTCAAAGGTTGTATGAATAGCTCTGTCCGATAGGTCAAAAGTGTTTTTAAAAAATTGTTTGCACACCCGTACTTTTTCTCCATCTTTCGTTATCGAGTATGATTGGTTAGAGCCCCTTTCCCTTTTACGATTCAATGTAATCCTCTGATACTTGGGAACAACTGCCTGTGTGCTATCTTTTATGAATTCTCTTTGTCTTTGCAAGTCTCCCATTCCCCAAAACATTGCAAAAATCTCTTTCCGATAGTTTTCATCAATTTTTTCAGTGCACTTGAGTTTACAGTTGTGGCAAGGAGGCTTCAAGCTTTGTTTGTTTACTCTTCCTCGGGTTTTAGACTCGTATTCCTCACCGCAGTTTCGCATCTTCTTTGCTAAAGTTCTTTTATTAAATTTGCCTCTTTTACTCTTGCAAATATGCCGGTTTGTTTTAGTTGAGGCTGCTAGAAACGCATTAATATTAAGTGCAAACCGGATTATCTGCCAATAAGTCATATCTGGGTAATAATAAAAATGTACTATTGTGAGATAATTCAGTTTTACTTACATGATGGACGTCTTTCCTCCTTGAAGGTTTTGAAGCGACTGGGGTATTGCACAATATATCTGTCTTCTGATAAACACACTGGCTATTTCCACGTAAATGCATATCGGCCCAACGCCATCTGACGGATTTTTATTCAACTATACAATATGCCGGTTCGACTTAAAAATAGATGGGAAAAAAAGAAATTTTTTGACACCAACAACTCAAAAACTCAATTTTTGCACATATGCCGGTTTGATTTAACAGCGACGAATTATGGTCATTCTTGTTGAAATACCACATTAAACTGAGTGAATCATGGTAAAACTGTTTTAATAAAATAGAATTACAATTTTGTACTATCAGAATAAAGGGTGTCTTTAATACGTTGGACTGATTTCAAGCGTCTCTCTTTCTTATAATTTTTAGAGTTGAAATACTAAGTGCAGGCCATTATTCCAGAAGGCATTCAGCACACTGTAGCATGGCCAACAACCTTGTAAAACATAGCTGCAAGATTTAGTCGCTCTCAAACCCAAGCATACTTTGGATTTCTTTAAATTCATCATGTCATTGTTCAGATGTTTTGAAAAATGTGTAAATATCTCTTGTAAGCTGTTTAAGTACATCAAGCAATTCGTAGCAGGCATGGTAAGCAACATGGCAAGTGTAATGAAGGAACCACACATTCCCTTGTTTTTTGACTCTGGATACAACAGAATTAAACTCTTCCACCATAGCCTTGTTGTCTTTGCTCCATATGATCACGTACTCAAGCAGTTCCAAGAAATACCATCCTCTTCAGATATGCTGTTCACAATGTTGAAAAGTTTTTCTACTGTTGCTTTACTTCAATTTGTGACCACCTTATACGGATTAGTTTCTACATTTTCACAGATAAAATACAAGACATTACAACCATTTGCCTAGTTACACTTATTTCACTTGATTCGTCAATCATTGGGGTGAAGGATGAAGTTTTCATTGCACTTATAAAATTTTCCTGAATAGACGGGCCAAGAAATTGCACAATAATTTGACTTGTTTTGGTACAGGAGCGATGAAATTTATTGGCAACATCATTGTCCAGAAACATTTTAGGAACTAACTTGATAAAATTATCACTTAATTTCACTGGTAAGTTATTTTCGCACACAAAATTTGACCATAGAGGTTCTACAGCAATCACATAAAATTTGTTTGGTTATAAAATTTCCATCAAAGAACTTTGTTCTACACTGCCCTGGCTTCTTTTGTGAATATCGGTTTTTCTTGGCGTCTGAGATCAAATTATTCCTCAGTTGGCTTTGTACTTCTTTACATACATTGACCTATCTGGTGAAGCTTTGAGTTATTTGTTCATCTTGTGTAATTATCAATTTACCATTTATAATAATTATGTGAAAAAACAAAAATAAAACGTGTGCAAACCTTTTTAAGCTTAGGAACGTCAAATTCATAATTTCATTATAATTTCCTTCAATGCTTAACCGTACTAGTATCGAAAGAATCTATAATCAAACTAATTTTGATAACTCGATTAGCTTGACTTAACCTGAAATAAATTTTCTAGTTATTTTGTTTGAACCTATATATATATATATTTATATATTATACCTGCATGGATCAAACATGGCAAGATCTATGTATATATTGTTTTTATTTGGACTGACTCTGCTAACTTTTAAAGGCTGGAATTGAAGAATCAATCCATCAAAATTGATATTTTAATAACCATTTTGCAATAGTTAAAAATAAAAATAGTAGTTCTAAAGCTAACCAAAAAAAAAAATATTGTGAAATCACTCAAAAACCTGTGATCGGTTTTATAAAGTAGGACCTTGCTTTACTTTATTTCGCTAATACGGCGGTTTACAATTATAGACACGGTTCACTAGGTTAGGCACCTGTCTCGCTCTTATGAGTACTCTATTGAGTAAGAGAAACCTTTGGGTATTTTTCTATCTCTTACACACTTTTAATAATCGTTCACTAATTTTAAACGAATATTAGATATCAATGTATTTTTAATTAAATGAAATAAATGTGTTGGTAAAAGGTTTGAACATCATTAGTAAGTTTGAAACTCATGAATTGGGTCTTTAAATAAGTTGATGTAGGCTAATATAGTAAATCTTCTTTCATGCTAGTATTGGGAACACACATTGGCAGCAGCCGAGTTACATAATATCATCTTTGGCCACCATTTTATATTGATAATTCATTCTGTTTACAGTATTTGTGCAATCAGCTTTTTAAATTTGTTGGATTATTTTTATATACAGTACCAGTACTGAATAATATTTTTTACTAATTACATTGACTTCTAAGTGTAGTAGTGATAAAAAGAGGATTCGTAAACCCAAAGTGAACAAGATATACTTTTGGCGGAGATAGGCTGTAAGCTAGGTTTGGCTCGCACAACCTTTAGTACAATCGTGAACGCTAAGAAGAAAGTGTTGAAAGAAATTAAAAGTGCTACACTAGTGAACGCTAAACCTATAAGATAGCGTGATAACCTTTTTGTTGTAATGGAAAAACATTTACTGATATGGATTATGATATTATAAACATGTTATTAGGTTTTTTAGGTCTTATGATAGTATAAACATGTTAATAGGATTTTATATGCATTTCAAGTTTTAAAAAAAAGGTTATGTCCCATGTTACAGCAATTTCCGTTTTACACCGGGGTCTTGAAACCTAACTCGCCCATTTGTGAAAATGGCAGCCTGGGATTATGTCACTAATTTAGTGTTTTTACAGAAAATCATTCAATTTCACCAGTTAACATTTTTACAAAATTTTGCAGCCCCAACCCAACCCACCCCAATTTTTTTTTAATTTTGCTAAGTCATTCCAGATAGTTTGTTAAGTTTTAAGCTCAACTCTTACATTCAGCCATACAAATTTGCCTCGCTGGTTAATACCAATTGCTCTCCAGATGCCAGATGATTAATGTTATATTCTTCCTTGAAATAAAGACTGGTGACATTGACAGATTTTATGTCCATTATTTCCCCTGATTTGTTGCATATGTTAATGCAATTTTAAATTTAGATAGATTAAATAAAAATGTTTTTAAATCTGGCAACAATCACATCATCGTAGCAAGCAACAAATATTTCTTACTAATTATGACTTTTTTCTTAACTTTTGGCTCTAACTTTGTGTAGGCTAGGCTAGTTAGTTTACTACTTTCATGTATAGCATTCTTTCACTTTCAGTAAAACTCTTACAAACCAAATTTAATAACCTGAGATTTTCTATATGTTCTTAGTTTTTATTTCCAACTGCTTTGCTTAGGGAAAACCTTGTGTTTTGCTTTACCATAACACCTGCACAACTCATTTCTCCCACTTGACCGACTAGTAAAAAGAACAACACTTTTTTACTTTCAGTTGGGCACTCAGCCCATTGTATACACTGAGAGCATGGTGTATGGGGACCCCTCAACACTTGCTGACCAAGGCCTTCACAGCACCACACAGGTGCCTGTGGTAGCCACAGAGAGCCGCAAAGTGGCACTAGAGTCGGAAGACGGGGTCTATAGTGCTACTGGAGAAATTGTCAGCTCGCAAACCATCAGTAGTAAGACAAGGACCGTCGAAACAATCACAGTGAGTTGAACCAACTATATAAATAGGTGGAATCAGTGTGAATTTGTTTGAATATTTTACTAGTATTTATGAAAAATAAAATCTAATAACTATTGTTTAAAATTAGGGATGGAACTCTTAAATCCATAAGGATATTTGAGGATCCAAGAAAATATCAGAGATCCTTTAAATATATATATATATACATATTTTCAATTTTCCAATTGAAATTAGTGTTAAAGCTCTAATACCAGATTGGTGGTTTAAAACCAACATAATTATAGGACAAACTCAACAACCAAGCCTCAGACCAATAATTTAATATTTAACTTAATGTATAAATACTATGGATTATAAGAATTTTTTTAACATTTTGCTGCTAATTTTATTTCCTCTGAGGTTTTTAATTTTTTCCAAGATTCAGATTCATATTCATTATTTAGTATTTGAAAGTTAAATGAAGATTCATATTCATAAAATAGTGGATTCGGATCAATTTTATTTAAAATTATATAATTCACAATTATCTAAATTTATTTGTTTTAGTCAAAAGACAATTTTTTTTTATTTGAAACCTGTTGAGAAGATTGAGATTTAGTCCTATACAACATAAATTACTAAAACACATTTAGGTAACATCCTTTGAGGAGTTTGTATTGATTTATTGTTAAGTACCTTACTTTATTGATTGTTTGATTGATTGTGTAGTACAAGACGGAGAAGGACGGTGTGGTGGAGACTCGAGTGGAGCAGAAGATCACCATCCAGTCTGATGGTGACCCAATAGATCATGATCGTGCCCTGGCAGAGGCCATCCAAGAGGCGACAGCTATGAACCCGGATATGACTGTGGAGAAAATAGAGATTCAGCAGCAGACTGCTCCACAGTGATGAGGTGATAACACTGCACATTCACTGATTTGGGGGTGGTAGAGTAATCTTGAGCTCTAAAAGACACAACTGGACCAGGATGCAATAATGTTTTATGATCTCCTGAATTCAAAACAAGTTTGTTTTACAATTATCTGTCCTTTTCCTCTGTTTGTGCCTGGGGTTGCAACTGAAATGATTTGACATATTTCATATAAACTTGATATTATAGAGAAATCAGGGTGAATTTTATAATGACTGATTTTTTTTAGGCCTCATCACAGGAACACTTAGACAAAGAATGAACGGTCACCGTTTTGATACCAACCACAACAACACTCACAAACCAGTAGAATTTCATGTCCAAACACATAATTCAGATTTTGACTCCTGCTGTAGTACAAGCCCTCCCCAATAATGGCAATGTTTCCCAACTTAGTAGGCGGGAACTTGCTCACCAATATATTACCAAATCCAAGCAGGCCTACTCACACCAGTCAGTATTTTCTATATAAACAATAACATAATTATATAATTAAATATATAAATACAACATTCTGGCCATCTACCAAGAACAAAGACATATGTTTGAACAGGCCACAGCAGAATCCAAGCCTAAACCTTTTTTTGAATCGAGAAACAGGCAACAAAGAATCTAAGTAATCTTGTGATTTTGATCACCCTATAGCCATGCTGCCATAGTCCATTCTGTGTTTTACTCTCTTCTGCTGAAGAACGGGACTGATATACCCAGAAAATTACATAATGATAGGTTTTGTTGTGTCTTAATTGTGAACTTTGAGGCCTACAATTTTCTGGTAAGTTTGTAGGCCTTGTCCTTCTATCCCCCTTCAAATGTTTAGTTTAATATAACCGTTTGGCGCCACTTTTTCATTTTTTTCAAAATGTATATTACATTATAAATAACACTAGAGTTATTTTAGAAGACAGCCATTTTGCTAGTTTACTGATATTTGATTTTTGAAAATTTTATATTGGTTGAAAATGACTTAAGTGATTTTGTTTTACATAATAAATAATGCTGTATAGTTGTTTTTCAAAGAAAAATTCTCTTAAGTGAATTTAACTGACAATCGGTTTTTTAAAATCAGGGTGTCCAGCTATCTGGAAAACAGGGAAAAACTCAGGGAATTTGCTTGGTCAGGTAAAGTCAGGAAATTTTCACAAATTCACTAAAAAAAATGCACTTTTATTTACACTAGTCAAAATAACATTTTTAATTTCCGTTTTTTACTTACTGCTAATCTTTTTTAACACAATTGGCCCTGTTAAGCTTACTAATAATTTTGATTCTCAAAGTCCACATGTAATTTTCATGTCATCTTTAGGTAAAGTTTAGTCATGGCTATGAGCATGCACATAAATTGGATTAAATACATTATTGGACAAATAAACTAAAAAAAGAATGTGTATTGTAACAATTTTAAACTATCCTGGTGTCAGGTAATCTTTTAATGTCTCATTATGAATGATCTCACTGAAATTTAACTTAGATCAGAACCATTGACCCATCTCTCTAGCCTGAAATCTTGAACCCCTTCATAGAGTCACACATTTCAGAATGTTTAGTGATAAATAAAATGATAGAATATTAGGAAAATAGTAAGAGCACAAATAAACACAATGTGTTAAAATAAACAAATAAACACAATGTGTTAAAATCATTCCATAAGACACAATGTAATATGTCTCAGTTAAGAAGATGGGAACTGGCACATCAATGAATCACAAAGTCTAGAAAACCACCTAACCTAAATAATCACTAATTTCAACCCAGAAACTACACCAGCACCACCTTCCATCCATAGAGTAATAGAGAATAATTTAGGGAATTTCAACTCCACCAGAGAAGTTTTAATCCTTACCAATCAAGTTGGCATCACTGAAGTACATCCTGTCCAGTCTAATTACTACTACTTCCTGAGGAAGATGCTACAATAGCATCAAAATATTGAAGTGTGTGTAAATACTAAATATGTGTCATTGTTACTTTTATTTGTGCTCTACCATTTTCCTAATATTCTCAGTTTATTTATCACTAAATGTTTTTGCTCAATGCACTTTTTTCGTACATAACATTTCAGAATGTGTATGTGTTTAAAAATATTATTATATAAAGTTGTGATTGCAATAAAATAATGTTTATTAGTGACAGGAAAAGTTGGAAACTGGCTCTGGAAACCTGGGAAAAGTCAGGTAATTTTAAAATATATTTTAGCTCACTGGTTCTCACACTGGGGTACACAAGCAGCTCTCAAGGATAAGTTGGCATAATGACAAGTGACTTATGGAAAATCCTAATTGTTGGCTTTTACTGTTATCTGGTTATTTCCACCCATCTTTTTCCCCTATTTACTCTCAGCTAAAGACCGATTTCTGAGAATTTTCAACCCTCTACTTGACACCTACATTAGCAGTTATTTTGCTTATATTTAGAGTAATTTGAGCATCTTTCCTGAACAATCACGACTTGGTGACATACTCGTTCTCTCTCTCAACAATTACTCAAACTCGCAAAGCAGTTGTAGAGATAGAGATATATTGTGATGATATTTATATATTAATTAGTTCCAATTTATTTGTGTTTATGTATTATATATCAGCCTATTCATGACAATGTTACTCAAATATATAATGTGTGTTAAGATGGCTTTCCAAACGAAATTATCTTGCTTGTTTTTATGAAATGAGAGAAGAAGTTAAATGCTTTCCTCTCTGACGGCAAGTGTGAGTTTAGTGACAGATTTACAAATGAGCAGTGACTGTTCAGGCTAGCTTTTATGGCGGACATATTTCAGCGACTGAATGAGCTGAATAAGGGTCTGCAGGATAAACACACAACACCCTTCATGGTTCATGACAAAATTAAAGATTTAAAAAATAAACTTCAACTTGCAACAAGGGAAGTTGTAAATTCTGTAATTCTTACCATCTTTAGAAAATTTCGTAAAATAAAATGAGCTCGGGTTTCTTGATTCTGTTGTTGACGACATAAGATATTGTCTGGGTTTGATTTAAGACTTTGGTGAATATTTTCCCGGGAATTTAGGGAATGAGTTCTGGGTGCAAGATACAATTGTATCCTATTTATTTATTATTCAATCATGAAATATGTTCATAAACAAGAAGCCATGTGGATTTTACAAAAAATTACATTGGCATTTTCAATTCTCTTTTGTAGAAATAAATATAAACACTATACTGAGGACTAACAAATTTAGCAACTTATATTAAATATTTCTTTAAGGAAACTCTCATTCTCCTTTTGAGGTACATTTTTTTATATGGAAGAAGGTACAGTATTGTACCAACTTAAATTGAGGATTTCTTAAGTAGTAAAACTAAAATTAAATTAGATTTAAGAGGTTTTCACTTCTAAGATACATCATATGGCAAATATTTTTAAATACATTGCTGCTGAATTAATTTTGGGAATTGATAAATTGGTATTAAATTTGGTGAATGCTGATAAAGGAAGTGTTGCTGACTTATTTTACATTCATTACTGTTTCCCACCTATGGCCTGGGTCAGTTTTTTTATTCAATACATATATTTTTTGCACTACCCGCAGGCTAGGCCTGTCGTAGCTTCACATGCCTTACAATCAAACTCAAGACTAGGACATCCAAGCCTTGGCCATTAATTTATCAATGTAAAGGGTAAACCCATATTTTCATCAATGATAAATTTTCTGCCATGCTGGAAATTGAACCCGGGGCCCTTAGCTCAGTTGATAGACTGAGCTAAGGTGTCAGACAAGTGTTGCTGACAAGGTTGAATTAAGTTCTCAAAAAATCTGCAAAATTAATCATTTTCAACAATGTGTATGTATTTGGTACAGGAACAATGCAATAATTTGATTTTCAGGGGAACTTAAATAATAATTTTGTTTCAACCAAGTTTGACGTTATCTTTTTTTTTAAAGTATATTCAAGTTATTTAGGAGAAGCTTGTCACATACTGCTATTTTCGGATCTGAAAAAGGATGCATGTGCTGAAAGTAAATTAAAATTCAATTTGCTTAGTTTTGTTTTGCAAAGTAACTTGATCAACTATCAAGTTAAAAGATTCCCCCTTTACTTTATCGGCTACCTACTTTGCTTTCCCATTTGTTTTTCAAAAATAATAAAAAATAATGTTCAAATTTTGATTTGGATTCAGGAATATCTAATATTATTGGACTTTGCTTCGCTTCTAATCCAAGAATTTTAATTCACACACACCCCTACTAGGGATCTGCGAGCTCAAGTTTTTTTAATTAAAATCCATCTCCAGCGAGATTTTCATAAAGCTCCCGAGTACCTATCGAGCAAATCTCAAGCTTAGGTTTAGAAATATTTGATTTTAAAACGTGATTTATGTTAGTAAAAAATGTATATTCTATACTTTTTTCAAACAGTTAAAAAAAATCAAGCCATTGTTAAATATAGAATTAACTTTTAAATATATGAGGGTGTATCAAAAAGTTTCAAGACTGGTTCTGTAAAATGAAAATAAATAAATTAAATGTTGCCACTATCTGCTTCAAAGCAGTCCCCATGTGAAACAATAAAATGATCCCAGCAGTTTCCCCCCACTCCCTCACTTTTGGAAAGCTCCCTAGAAGTCCTTGTCTCGAAGCATGCGCAACATCGCCTGCGATTCACACTTGATCTCATTCACGGTGTCGAACCGGTGACTTAATCTTCGGGGAAAGGAAGAAGTTGCAGGGGGCCAAATCCGGCGAGTATGTAGGGTGAGGAGCGATGATAATGTAGTTGCACCGGCATTGTCTGCACGCCACATTTCTGGTCTTTTCCTTCGTATGTCCTCCCTCGGACGCCTCAGAGCATGACAGTAGAATTCAGCGTTGACAGTCTGACCCTTGGGGACAAATTCATGGTGCATGCGCTCCTAGCCTGCCTCGCCTTCTTCGGTCTGGAGATGTGTTTCTTCCACTGAGAAGACTGTTGTTTGGTCTCCAGGTCTTAACCATAGATCCAATCTCGTCCCCAGTGATGATCCTCGGCATGAAGGTTGGATCGTCCACTCCATGTTAACTAAGTTCCTGACAGACTTCGGCGCGTGCTCCTTCTGTTTGGGTTACGAACTTGGCACTTGGCGGTGCATGTTAAAAACAGACGTTAGGATTGTCTCTACTGAGCCGTATGACACATTGATGAGGTCAGAAATGTCCTTAATGGTCATCCGGTGATCCTCACGCACAAGTTGCCCATAATTTCCAGGTTTGTGCTCGTGGAAGGTCGCCCTGACGTAGCTTCATCTTTTATTAACATTCTGCCTCTCCTGAAGCGTGAGTTCCACTCAAAACACATTGGACAGCTCATAGCTTCATTGCTGCATCATTTGGAAGATCTTGGTCCCAGATTTAATGCAGAATTTGGTGTTCACTCTTTGCCAGAGTTTGTGGTCCATAATAAAATTGCAAATGTACCTGTGCATGTCGTAAAATAAATGTGTGTAATACAGCCACTGGTCTACACTGAATGATGCCACTTGTCACACTGACAGTTACTGTCACAGCTCACCTTACTATTGCATGCATCCCCATGCTGCACTATCTTTCCATTTTACAGTTCTAACCAATCTTAAAAACGTTTTGATATCCTCTTGAACTAAATTGTATTTGGAAGAATGTACAGGAAAGATGGATAGTAACATATAAGAAGAATAAACACAATATGGCTTTTACAATGAAAAGAATAACACAATTTACATTTTACATTGCTGGCATTGCACAAAGAGGTTATGGTTACATATTGAAGAAAATCAATCATTACCGCCCAATCCCCCGACCTAGGTTTTATCCTATCAGAACTCATCAGGATGGAATGTGAAACGCGCAACACAACCTTTGAAAAGAGGAAACCAAAAATTATAAGGTAGAAAAGGGAAATTTGTAGAGTGATAGGAACATCCAAAAGAAATAACATAATAGACAAACACAGGAAATATACTGTATTAGTAAAATAAACATTAATTTTTATACAATTCAACATTGTTTACATTGGTGTTGACCTTCCAGAAAGAGTAACTAGAGCATTAATGATTATTAGATGTACATAAAACACTTTGACATGAATCTGTATTTGATAGTCTTGCACTAAGCTAGTTTTGTTCTAACAGCCCTACAAAGTGGCGCCTTTCCTATTCCTTATCTACTGTTCATACCCTCCTCCACTCATAAACCAGTTTACTCAGCTGCTGACCTTGACATTCTAATGGCCATCCATATACACAATACCTTCTTTGTTGGATTATTCTCAATCTCTACCCTCCCACTCCCCTCTTAACTTATTCCCTGCTAACTGGACATTAATTCGCAAATCACATCTCCAACAAGTAGAGAGAAGAGTAAACAATCAGTCATTCAACACTAGAGAACAATGCCAGAAAAAAAGGCCTTTTTCAAGAAGCTGAGCTCATCAATCTGTCTATTCTATCCCTAGCTGAGCAGCTATTTC
Organism: Timema bartmani; assembly: GCA_902151455.1. Classification (NCBI taxonomy): domain Eukaryota; kingdom Metazoa; phylum Arthropoda; class Insecta; order Phasmatodea; family Timematidae; genus Timema; species Timema bartmani. The sequence continues at coordinate 144,903 of CABFWB010000700.1, read as the reverse complement.
AGGCTGGGCTAGAAAATCTAAAAAAAATCTGAATACTCCAAATCCCTAGCTCCTCCCCATTAGTTTATCTTCCCATATTATTTTCACTGTTAATGTTTTAAAATGTAATTTTAGATAATGTGTCATTACTAAAAAGCTACTTTGGGTTAATCGCATATGTACAAACTACGCTAATGTTGTTAGGGATGGGGAGGGTTATATTTAGAGAAAGTGTACCCACATTTGCATGGAGGGAGAGTGGAAAACCATTTTGGGGGGGAAAACCCTCAATACACTCAATCGAGATTCGAACCTTGTTCTCCTTGTCATTGCCAATTTGGTCTACTGCACTAGTGATGCCTTAGACCATGTGACCAACGAAGTGGGTATAAACAGCTGATTGTTTTCTAATCATTGATGTACCACTTGTTTATTCTTGTCAAGATTGCATATACTACTTACCAGTAATGTTGAATTCTTCACATAACTCTTGTCTCTAAATATTTTTGGAAATAATAACGTTTTTTTTGTCTCTTCTAGGAAATTGATATCTCTTCAGTGTTCTTTAAGTTTGAAACAAAAATTATTATGAAATTGGGTAAGTGATGTGTGCGAGTAGTAAAATACAATACTCAGAATAACAGAGAATTATCATAGTGTAAAATGAATCAAACTGTCACTTAAAAGTATGTTAAATTGAGAGAACAATTCTGAACTACTTTTGATGGATGAAAGTTTCAACATGATCATGTAAATGCTGCACCACAAAATGTGTGTGTGTGTCGCTTTACCTTCCTTGCCTATGCCTCTTATTTACTTCTTTTGAGAGTAACTTTTTGTACATTTGTGTTGGTATGACTTCACAAGCACATAAGAATGTGAGATGAGACAATATGTCGTTGGAAATCGTTGACATTGTTTATATTTTAAAAAAAGTTTCAGGTTAAACTATTAATATTTATTCAGTGTCCTCAAATAGTATCACCTCTCATGTTTAAAAACCAAAACATCATAATAGTTTTAAATATTACTTGACCATGTCCTAGATCATTCAAATATGGTGCTGACCAATCACCTCTGAGTGAAGCTAGGACACGACTAGAGCAAGCAGATTGATTCTGTGTCTAGGTGCTAATGATTCCTCCTGGGTTAAGTGCCTATAAATACAACAATAATAAAACATTATTTAAAAGTATTTCATTGTTCTTATCAGCGCTTAAGAATTGCATGCATCTAGCATCAGTAACACAAGTTAGGTTTCCATTTGTGTGCCATTATTTTAGTTTGTAAAAAATATCTATTCTAATTCATGAAAAATTAATTTCAATTTGTTGAATGTACTATTTCATTAAAAGCTCAAGTTCTTTCGAAAATAGCATACTATGGCATAATTAACTCAAAAATATGCATTATTTATTTAAGAAACACATATTGTTTCTTGCAACCATTGAGTACTTTATCAAATGGCGTGATTTGCTGCAACTCTATAAAATGATTATATATAGTTTGCTAATGTACATACTAATATGTAACATAACATGTGTGACTTGAACTAAAAAGAGCTATGCTAATGTGAAAAGAAATTAGAAGAACCAGACCTGCACATTTGCCAAAAAAAACTGCTAGTCTTAGAGAAATATAAATACTCACATCATTCACTGAAGTAATTTTCAGGACATGTTCAAGAAGTTGAACACTCTTCTGGTAACAAAGGGGTTTGTAAATTACCTTTTTTTCTAATGTGTGATATTTTAATGTTGTTTTGTGACCTTTATTTTTTCATGTAAGTGTGTGGGCATTTCTTTTTATCCAACACACATGTTCATTCACTCCAGCCATTTGGCAACTTTATTCTTTTGTTCAAACAAATTAAATTAACAAAATATAAATATATTATTTTTTTGTTGATTGACTTTCTTCATACATAGATGGAAACTTTAAAAATACTATCAACATAATGCAAATCTATTTTGATAAAAATAACATTTGCTTTTGAGAGGTGATAATAAAATAAATATATTTAGAGAGAAAAAATATATATATACATAAGTTAAACTTAAGAGTAAGTTGATCAAATGCTATGTCGGCTCGAACCTTTCACAAGACAGTGTAAAATATATAATATATAGCTTTTTAAATATTAGATTTTGAATAAAAACAACTTATGTTAAGGTTATGTACAGTAGCCCCATGGCTTCTTTGGTGCTGACTGACAGTTCACAGCTGACTTCTGACAGTCAACAGTTAGGTATATACCTAAATTTTGACTGTCAGAAGAGACAGCTGCTAAACACATGTTTTTTTTGCAGATCATATGGTCGGCGTAGGGATACATAATTTGGTCTGGTAGCTTTTCAAAGCCGTCAGCTGTGAGCTGTCAGTCAAAACCAAAGAAGCCATGGGGCTACTGTATAAAAGCAATTTAAAGGCTAGGCATATCTTATTTTTCTTTTTTTCTGTACTGCAAACACACACAAAATGTAATACTCATAGAAGCACTTGTGTACATGTACAAATATTTTAAGCTTGGAAGCATATAATATTTTGTGACCATTAATCTGTCCCACCTGCCTTTAGTAAATTTATATTAAAGGTAATTAATACTGCAAGAAACATAATATAATAGTTTTGTTTTTGCTGCTTATCCCATCTACGTTTTAATTTTGGTTTGTGTAACATTGAAGTATTTATGGTACATTGCAAAAAACTACTAATTCATATTGTACATACCAACCAAATCGACAATATCTTTATCGTATCTACTATTTTAAAAATACAGCTATATTCGGGGTAGCTATGCTGCTGTCCACACTAACAAATAAGCCATTTTTCTCTCTCATGACAGTCATGAAAATGAAACACTTTATCCACAGATCCTGATAGTTCATACAACACAAATAAAGCTATTTGTTATAGCAACTTACTGTCATAATTAATTCATAAAGTGGTAGAAATATACTTATTTTAATAAATAACTTGCCATTTTACTATTCAAGTACGCAAACTAGTTTTTCAAAAAACTATTACTTGAGTAATGCTGTAATAGAAGTTAATTGTAGAGACAACACACACAGACGTTTGTTTACACTAAATTGCTTCCTCTAGTGACAGCTGTTCTGGACTAGCTGCAAAGCTTAGAGAATGTAACATAATAAATAAGAAACATTATTACTGAGAGAGTAATAATAAACTCATTCAGAGCTACTGATCTGTGCTCTGTTATCTTTGCTCTGTGAGATCATAGTTTTCTACACAAGCTCCACTATCTAGCTACTGTGGTACCACAATAGTAGGTGGGGGTGGAGCACCTGGGATACAGTCAGTTGGTGGTGTTCACCTTTTTCTCATCTTTGATATGATAAACTTAAAATTGTGTGGAGTGGAAGGCAGAACTGAACACAAGTAAAATAAGAAAATAATCCTATATAAGACACTTTAATGTAAATAACATCCAAAAATTCCTATGGCTAACTGAATCAGTGACTCAAGTAGATAAAAAAAAATCTGACAATTTGCACAGAGTAAAAATGTAAGAAAATAGAACTATTTTCACAAATATTGATTGATGCAACAAAACATAGTTTGGAGGTAATTTGTCTGAATATTAAAACAAAATACTTAATAATTTTTCTTCCTATGATTTTAACTGATAAAAACAAGAACTACTTCTGGAAGTATGCTTGCATTACAAAACTTTCATATGATGCAGTATTTTATGTAATCACTGATAAAATGAGAACATAAAATAACTTAAATATTTTCTGCTTCAATTTTTCTGGATGAAACGACTGATGTGACAAATGAAAGTCAATTATCATTTATCAATATTATTAAGATATTATGTTGAGGATAAATAAAACTGTTGGTAACAATTCTTACATTTCACTTGTTTCATCTAGGACACAGCAACACAAAGTATAGTTTCAATTACCAAAATCATAGATGATTCAGTATATTCTAAAAACTGAACACACAAACGTTTGGGAAGGAAAAAAATCTCTAAACTCTGTAACTGAAAAAAGTTGCTTGTGGTAGTGAAAGCTAGGTTTTAAAATGTAATTTTGTGTCTGTTAATATTCTCGCCCCCCTTCCCAACAATTATTGCTCTATTCCAAATAACCTTGGATAAAGTTTTTTGTTCTATATATATATATATTTTTACATTGTCTTATGAAGAAACCTTTATGTTCATACAGTTACATCAACATGAATTTGATGTGCAGTCTAACTCTTAACTGTATTGTGACACTAGAACAAGGAGCAAAAGAATCAATTGGGAGTTATTGATGCGACTCCATTATTGCAAATAACCCTTTCCATGAGAATAACATTATATAAAGCAGTATAAGGGTCTTGACATATTTTTATGTACAGATAAAATAAAAAACTAAATATCTTTTTTTATTTATAAGTCAATGATAATACATATTGTGGTTAATGGATGTAAGAATTAATATACAAATAAAAAATACCATAAACATGTTAGAAAGATTTTTTTATTTTTGTGTCCATTTAATATAAAACTAGCAGATTGTGGTAAGGAATGGATTTTTGTTTTTATTTTGAGATTTGTTATTTTGTATTTGTATTAGAAAAGTTCGCTATGCTAACTGTGTATATTAAAGTGTGTTGTTTTAAACATTTTATTTCCTCTTCACTTAATGTAACAATTAAATGGGGTTTAAAGGAACAAATAATTATCTAATGCATGTTCTTAAGGAATTCTTGACTTTTTTAAATGGTGTGCGAGGACTAAAATTTTTATATTTGCTTGGACTTAACAAACATAACCTAAATAAGTATCAGAAAATTAGGTTATTAAAATTACCTTCAGTGGCATTGTTCTGACACAACTATAAAATCACAATGTAGGGTGGGAAAAAAAATTCTCAATGCACTAGAATTCAACCTTGAACTCTTGTGCCAGGCACATAAATTCTCTTTATAGCCAGCCATCCCCAATGCATTTTATTATATAATAATTAGGGGGGAACACATAGATAAACAAAGTCTGAGATTAAATTTTACCTAAATAAACTTGATAAGGAGTAAAAAAAAAAATTTAATGTCCTTGACAAAATAACCCTTAAAATTATAATTTTTTAAATCAGCCTTTTTACAAACAGTTGATATTTTAATCTATTTGCGGCCTACAGACACTGCACCTGTTTACCAACTATTATTTAGATAAATAAAAGTAATTCTTATGTTAATAAAATTTGGAAAACTAAACTTGATATAAAGTTGCCAATTAGTTTATTTTTTGTTTTGTTATTTAGTTTATTGCACATGGTTTTGATAGTTTATTATTTTCATTTTATATACAATATTTATTGCATCCTTCAAGCTGGTTACCAAAATTTCCTTCCGCGTACATGCTTAATTCACAGTCAATTTTGGCTTAAGCCTTTGTACTTTTTACTAACTTTTGCTTGATCTTTGGAGTGAAATAATGCTCGCACGCCATTGTTGATTATTACTTAGTTCACTAACATCCTATTATAAAGATCTGATTATAATTAACTACCAGTATGGCTTGACATTGAATACAATAAGAAGTAAAGACTAAAAATAAGTCATTCCTACTATTTTAATTATTCTAACTACTAAATTATCAACTATTGCTTTTCATGCCTTACACATTCCATTTGTTTACAGAAAAGTTATTTTGTATAAAATTTTATTTCTCACAAGTAGAGGCATATTAAATATGCTCTATCAAATATATTTGGTTGCAAAAGATTGAAAGACATAGTATAAAATGTTTTTAACTGTCTTATTTTAAAAATAAATTACTTAAGTCAATAAATCACAGGAGTGGTTAATTCAACCTATTTTTGTAAGTATAAATTTATATAAAGCATATAAAATATTTAAAATGATTTATTTAATGGAAATTTTTCTTACACCTGACTTAGCCCAACTACAAAGTTGAATTAGCTTCAGTATTTATATGTGATTAAATGAGATAAAATTAGTATTTGGTGTGCATTCACTTATGATACTCCTGCTTACAATCAAATGACCATAAAAATTATAGCAATAATTAAATATCATTGATCAAAATTTAAAATAAATTAAAGATAAATTCTACACTTGAATGGATGCATCACGGCTGTATAAATAATAATTAAAAGTAAGTTTATAGTGATTAAAATTTGATTTTAAAAAAATTAGATTAAAATTATCAAAATAAAAGTTTTTTTATATGTTATAAATATTTTTTTTTCCCTATCAGCATTTTGATTGTATAGTAGTAATAATAATAATATAATTTTGCGAAAGCCATATACAATCTGGAAAATGAAAAAGTCAAGGAAATAGATTTTCTTATAAATATAAAACATGTCATTTCGCTCCGTTATCCTTGTCTTTATAGTCTTGGAAGATGTATGTGCCTTGGATAGTCTCGAAGTGGTGGTTTAGCAGTAACATGTTTAGTCAGTCTTAAATCCAATTTGGGCACTTTTTTTTTTCAATTTTTTTTAAGCATATCAATTTTAATTTATTGATATCCACAGTATATTATAGCCAATATGTGTGTCTAAGAAACACAAACTATAATCAACTCTTGATAAAATCACATTATTTACTAATTTTGTCTGTTGAATGAGCACTTTTGAAAACCAGTCCTGTAATAAATAGATTTCCATGTTGAAAAAAGAGTGGAAATTTTATGTAACTAACGTTGTCCTTTACTATCACATGGTTTTGTGTACTCTCCACTTAGCTAAGGCTCTCAAGTTTTATTACTGACATGGTCAAAAAATCATTAGTATGGGGGTTACAGGAGGATAAAAGTTGGTGAATTTTCGGATATTTGGGGGGAATTGGGAAATGTCAGGGAAGCATATTAAAAACAAGGGAAAATTGAGAAATAGTACCTATTAATTTTTCACCTACCCTAAAACAAAAGCTATCTATTTTGTTTCTTGCATGGGATGGCTGGATAATGTTGATTTTTTTTAATACCACATTTACACACTTCCACAAATAATATCCAAAACATTTCATACTGATAAAATAACTTATACAAGTTTTGATGGATAATAGATGCTAGCAATTTTAAAGAGCCGGAAACAGTTAATGATGATGATATTGATGATAAGGAGCGTAAGCCACCATGATTAGTGAAACTGGGGTATTCTTTTTTCACATTGATGAGTCAATTGACAGAGGATTGGGAGTTTGTTTCTGGACTTCTAATTTGAAAACTATTTACTAATACAATCAGTTTATTTAGATTTTTTATATACAAATTAATAGATGGTATTCTATCTTTTCGTTTCTCTCAAATAACAAACGCTTAGTAAACATGAAGTCATCAATTTGCCAAACTTCACACACTCAAAATATTTGTTAATAGAATACATTTGGTCACACTTATTTTTAAATTAAAATAAATTTTTGATCTCACAGGACTATTAAATGGTGTAATTTTAAGAACTTATGGTCAACAATTGTCTATTAAATCCAGACTTTATAAATGAAAACTCTTAAAATGCATACAGTATGTTTAACATTTGAATTCATCTAACTCTTAAGACATCTGGTTAAAGTTTCTTAATGTTCACATAAAGTATTTTCTTTATGAGTCACTTGTGAGCTCAACTTAACTGTAACCGCAGATGTTAATAACCCCTAGATTGTGTAAGAGCCTGAAACCCCAAAAATAAATATGTTTTTATATCAAAGTGGTGGAAAATCTATTTTCAGCCCAAATTCCATATTGATAAATTAATAAGTCATGAACTCACATTGGTGGTTGCATAAATTATACTACTAAAGACAAGGAGATCAAAGTTTGAATCCCGATTGAGCGTACTGAAGGTGTTTTTATTGGATTCCCATTCTCTCTGTACAAAAATGCCGATACATTTCCTTTAAATTATACTTTGTTCGTCCTTACTTCATTAGTGTCTATATGCAAAATGGCCCATATGAGTAGTAAGATCCATTGCAAAAAGAAAGAAAAAATGAGATTTTTTTATTTACTTTATTTTTATTCTTTATTAAATTGTTATTTGGTTAAATGTATGTATAGTTGAGATTTTCTATCAACATCAAGTACATAAAAAGTACTAATAAGTAAAATTAATCAAAACGCCAGAGTCCACCACTGTGATTTGAGAGTTTTATTTTTAGCACAAAATAAAACCATGACTTACTCACTACCGCTTTTGCATCCAGGTATAACAATCCGAGTAAAGAAGACAGATTCCAAATCAGTGTTGGTACACTACTCGATAATAATAGCTAGTCTGTATTTAAAATCAATTTATAATTTTTTACATCTTATTCATCTTCTTAGGTCTACACTATTTCATTTCCAAAAATCTGTCAAACAGGAGATAACACTTTTCAAAATTGTATAATTTGTTGATAGCTTCGAATCTATTATTCATTAACTTAGTTTTCTGAATTTTTTTATGTTGACAAACATTAAGTTGATATATCATACAGTGGCGAAGTGGGATGATAATTTTTGGGTAAGATGAGTCATGAACGGGGCACACTTAACGATGTTGAAAATGGGATTTTTATGAAGTTATATAATACAGTACTGGCAGATGACTACTACTACCACCACTAATTTGAATTATTATTATATTCTTATGCACTTTTCGTTCAAAAGACAAAGCCTCAGTAAAATTATTTAACAAAAATTAAACTTAACCTAAACAGCCATTGTTGATGTCTACACTGTCTCCCATTTTTTCTACAGTGCATACACTAAATCCTAAAACATTACTCATGTATATTATAATATAAAACTCAAAACACCTCAAAGAAATAATAAAATTCAAGTCACAATCACAAAACTAAACTAATATACACTGAAATAAACCTTTGAAACCCACTATAGTATGCTCAGAATGTAACACTCACAAGTCGGGCATAACTGGCTTAATGGTCGCCTTCAGTGGCTGAGATGAATAGTTGCACACTCATTACCTTCTATAGCACCCCTTAGGCCTGACTCTCCGGGTGTGTTAGTTGGAAAGATCAGCTTATCTTGCTAAAAGCAACTGACACATTTACTTCGCACACTTGCTAAAACTTCCTTACGCTTTAAAAAATTGCCATTAAAATTTCAATATTTCATCACTTTTATGTTTTCTCTCCTTTTTCAAAACCTTTTGGGATAGCTGAGCTTGTCCTACCTACCCTGACGCTTTGCTATTGCTCTAATCAAATATGTTACCCATTTGATACACTCAGAGCAATGTCTATTCTTCTGTCTCAAACAGGGAATATACAAAACTATAATCTCACCTGTTGTTCTTTATGGATGTGAGGCGTGGTCTCTCACTCTCCACCCAGATATTGAATTGAGAGTTTTTGTTTAACAAAGTACCGATAAAGATGGTCCTAATAGGAATAAACAAACAGGATAGTGGAAAAAGTTAGTTCATGGCTTGTTTACTTCCCCAAGTGTATTGAGGAAATCAAGGCATATAGGCTGTCGTGGGTGGGGTGGTCATGTGGCGCGTATGGGCAAAGATGGGTGTGTACAAAACATTTTAATGGGGATAACTGAAGATGAGCCAAGACATTGATGGGAGGATAATAATATGGAAATGTTTTGAAGAAAGTTGGGTGTCTCAGGATGAGGTTGATTGGTTAGCTTTTCTTCTGGCAGCCACTAACCTTTAGTTCCAGAGAGTGAGCTAGCTAGAGCATCGTCTGCTAAGTAGTATCATAAGTGAATTTTATGTAAAGCATATTTATCAATCTATATTGAAATGGATTAATAATTTTACTAAGATTTTTTTTTCTCATTGTATCAACTTCTTTCATTCCTTATTTCATTATTTAATGTTGTTAACAGGGCTACTGTATTTTATATTCTTAGAAGAGCTGCAATAAGACCTCAAGCTAAAAGGTCAAATGGAGCAGTTTTTGTGGTTGCAATTTTATAAATTAAATCTTAAAAAGTCAATTTTTAAAATATATAGCGATTTATTTTTGGAACATTAATGGAAATACTTCCAAAATGTAATTTCTTTAAATGTGTGCCAAAAGTATATGTTTGACCACACACATTTGAACTGATTATTTTAATTATTTACTAATAAAAAATTATATGGCTATGAAAACTGTTTAATTTTGTTCAGCTTGCATATTGCAGCCACCTTAACATAAGTTTGTATATGACTTCAAAGTATTTGAATTTTCTAATAGTTGTAATTTTCATTTACTAGAGCTCTTCACTTTTTATTTAATTAAAATCATATATTTTTAAAATACCGAGTTTTTGTACAGTGTTTAGTAGGCACCACTTTATACAAGTATACATTTGGAAAGTACAAACTTCTTTAACAGCAAAATATAATAAAATTGTTTCACATATTTACAAATTTGTAAAAGGGTGTTGATTAATTATGTATCAATGTATATTTACCTAAACAAGTTTTAAAATTGTATTTTCAGGCTAGCAAAATATAATTGGTCAAATAGATAAAAATTTAAAAAAGGCCAAAACAAATATCCATTGAAATAATGTTTCAGTTGTTTATTGAATATCCCTTTCCCGTGTGCTTGGCTAATATTGCAAAGCACTCTTAAATATTAATATTAATCTCAAGTTATTTATGCTTCTCAACAAAATTTAGTTTAAAAAAATATATATGGAATTTTTTTAATTATTTCTGTTATTAAATTTGACAAGCCATGTAGTGGAGATGGAGTATGTAATTTTCAAGGGGCTTCTCAAACTTAACCTCAAGTTAATTATATTAATCTCTGTAACACCTGTAAAGTTTTCGTATCACTGCAACATTATCCTATGCAAATACAGAGTAAAGCACACAAGTTTTCACACCGCTTACCACACTCGCCCAAACTATCCACATTTTATTACTCTAATGGGGTATGTGTGATGAAGATAGTATTTACAGAAGATGTATCCACATTTACTTTAAAGTAGAGTGGGGAACCATTTGAGAAAAATCACTATCATTACACGTGATCTAGATTTGAACACTAACTTCCTTTCCACCTTTAAACCAAATAGACATGCTTGACGTTTAATTTGTGTGAGAAATATTGCTAACTCAAAGGGTTAAATTTGAATTTAAAAACACATTTGATTTGTTTAAAATAGTGCGGTGCATTTAACTATATAGCTTTTCCTTGAAAATTATATCAGCTCACTTAACTAAGTTAACTGGTCAAGATATTGTGTATAAATATATCACAAATACTTAACACACACACATTTATACATAATATCTTAGGTACAACATTTAAATAAGTCTCATCATCTGGATAAATAGGTTGTCTCTTCCAACCTATAAAAAAATTAATTATTGCTTAGTGGCTTGGAAATATATAAGACTGTAGAAACACTGTACACTAATGTAAAGTAAGTGATAGTGACTTACTTTACATTATTTTACAATGTTTCTACACTGTCTTGTTATACAAAACCTATAAAAATGTATTTTTGATTGTGAATTATGTGAATAATCGATGGCTTTGTTCCAAAACACTGACAAAATTTACTAATTTCTTCACCTACAATAGGATTTTTTTTTAAATAATATTAATACTAGACCTCGAATTATTATATGGATCAATTAATTTTTTTAAATTATTTTAAAGCTTGAATTTAATCCAATTTTATTCTATTTTAGATATTATAGATATAATATTTTCCAAGCCTAGTCTCAAGATTTAGTAAAAAATAACTCATACACCCTAATAGTTGTACAAATTAGTAAATATCCAAACAATTTTACCGACCAATTTAATGTATTAAAAAGTATCCCCTCTCATTAATTAAATAATATTGCTAGTTTTCAGTTAGCATTTATTTATGAAATAATAAAATATATTTAAACTGAAATGTATTTATGTAAGCTTTATACTGTAAATTTCGATAGCATTTTTATTTCTATCAATATTAATAAAACTTAGTGTTAGTTTTCTACATGTATAAAAATTAATATTATTTAGGTTAGAAATATAAAAATATTACATGTTTGTATTTTGTCCTTTGTTTATTTCTTGGACGTGTATTTTTATTAATTACTAAAAAAATTGAATGTTGGCATTTGTTTTAGTTTGAAATGAGTGAGCTTTATTGATAAAATTTTTATTTTGTGAGGGTGTATGGAAAATAAGTGTCACATTATATTATGATTTGTATTCTTTCATATTTTTTTTTCTAAAAGGGATTTTTTAGATACAGTTGAAATTAACTAATCGTAAAATTGACTAAAAACTTTAATACATAATATTTTTATTCTTTGATGGTCATGAAGACAATTCTGCATACACAGTCATGTTTAGAGTAAATTAAACTTTATTTTAATATTGCTTTAAATATTAGATAGCTAACACAATACAAATACATCATATTGGCAGTTAACGTATTTCAATAATGGAAACTTTTTTTTTTACATAACCATACAATAATTGATTATGTTGTGTGTAAGAATAAGTAGTTTTGCATTTCTTTCATAACTTTAGTTTTTATAGTATAAACTGTATAATTGTATATTTTTATAGAAGAATTAAGTTTGTCTCCCTCCTATAATGTTCTTTACTTAAACTTAGCAATCTAATCAGCTTAATTTTACTAAAAAGCAAATACTATTTTTTTACTACTACACATTTACAGTTTGTTCACTAATTTAGGGACACACAATGAGAAAGGTAATTTTATAGGAAAGGCACGCACACTTTTCTTGAAGAGATGATAAGTAAACCACCACTATTTCTCTCAACTGAGATTGAACTGAATTTTGATTGTGTAGGATGTATCGAGTGGAGAAATTTGAATAAATGATAGAAAAATGTATAAAAGATTTTTAATACAGATTTATTATTATTTATTTTTTAGTTCTACCATCATTATTGCATTGAAAATGTTATAGTTGAAGCTTCATAACCTGATCTCTTTAATAAATCATCTTTAACTCATGCTCAAAGCTGCCATGCTTTAAAAAAAAATACACACACATGACAAATATAAATAATTATTACTAGGGACATAAATGATCGCTAACATACTGTGCTTTGATGCTTAGGAATATTTAAATACTCTATATTTATAATCTCAGGGCTCACAGGTTGTCTCAAAAGTCCCTAAAACCTTGCTTTTAAACAGTTGGGACATTTTTCAATCAAACATCATTTGAGGGGAGGCTGAGAGAAGGTCCTTTAGAACACTTAACCACTTTATAACACCTCCAAAGTGTGCATAGTATTGTATTGTTTAGCTAAGGAAAATCTCTTTTCTCTTTCTAAGTATATTTTGATTTATATTAAAGAAATAAAACTGGACCACCACAATGCGGTTTTCATAATGAAAGGTGGGACACATTTGAAGACTTAATTTTTATAGGACTCGCTAGAGCAAACATTTTCCTTCTAGTTACTAGCAATGCTTATTTTTCATTAATTAACTAATTAATAAAGGTTGGGCAGTGTTGGGCCCAAGTTTTATAAAAAAAATTGACAAATTTATTAATTAAGGAGTTATTATAATAGCTAATACTTTGCCATTAAATTCTTAATACTTTCACTTTACATGTAGTATATAATGGATTTCAGAACAGGTTGACACATCTCGGAGAAACTGCTTTTAAATTGAGTAACATGATGTATAATTTTCTATTAACTAAATTTTGTGATTTAAAGTTCAGGTTTATTCATGGAGTTGACTTGTCTTTTCCAGGAAGATAAACCAACGGTCTATTTGATTTACACTGATTTATTGTACTTGTGATAATGTGGCTTTTATTAGCTTTTAAAGTTATTCAGTAAAACAAAGACATTAAAAAACAGAACTTAGTCATGAAAGACTACACATTGAGTTTCCATTTGCAGGCTAGGCAGTGGTTCTCAACCTTTTTTGTTCACGGCACACTTCTTTGTCATGAGACCTTGCGGCACACTGAACGTGCTAGTTGGTGGCACAATGAAAGACTCGGACATGCACATGTGCAGTTGAACAGGAAATACACATTTTTTTTGTCCTCTTTTAGACGATATATTAAACTTTTGTAAACGACAAGATCAAGTTCTTTATAGTAAGCTAAGGAAAATAAATATCTTGAACCTTTCAAACACTTTATCTCTTTTTATAAATCAATACTGAATGAAACTACATTTAATCATTTTACTATCAAAGGAAAAATGGTACCAAACGGCTGTATTAATATAAACATTGAAAGGAGGATAAAAGGGCAAGGGCTGGCTATACACTTACTGTAGACTGTAGGCCTCCAAGTTCACAATTAAGACAGCATGGCTAGAGGTTGATCCTGCATGGTCACTTAGCTGTACCCCCGAAAATTACATAATTATATGTTTTAATTGTGAACTTTGAGGCCTATAGTTTTCTGGTAAGTGTGTGGGCCTTGACCTTATATCATCCTTTCAATGTTTAATTTATTTTATTATCAACAATAATATAACGTTAAGGATTTTGCGGCACACCTAGTGAATTTATACAGCACATCCTTTAAGAACCACTGGGCTAGAAACATTACTTACAGCTTCAAAATATATCTTAGGGAAATGTGTTTAAATATCTCAACTATTTTAAAAAACAGAGAGTTAAAAACAACTTGTTCTTTGACCTATTCATTAATCTTCAAAATTGTTATATCTAGGTGGATTAACTTTAACGTGTTTTCTTGAATGTTCTGTTGGGCCTTCTGGAGGACCTGTATAATCACCTCTTAGATGTTTTAGTTCCAGTAAATACACAATCTAATACTATATCCAGTTTGTGTAGCTTAAATATGTTTTACACAAACTTTTATTGAATGAGGCAGCTCTACAGGTTGATTATTTACATAATTGTTATGAGTGGATTGTAAGCATTGTATAAAACAATAATTTTCTTGAAGTGGCTTTAAATAATGCATCACTCTATTAAAATTACTGCAGAATGTTGCTTTCACGCATACTAATTACAATAGTATTATGAGAAATGACCTTTTTAATAGCTTTTCAAGAAGAAAGAGTATTTAAATTTTAAAACTTTTTTTGTGTTTACAGCAAAAATATGTATATTCATTTTGATGCATTGTGTTGCACGCAAATAAAGAACAAAAAACTAAATGACATTGTAATATTGTAAGTGCTTAAAATATGATAAAGATAAATAAAAACTTCACTTTATATATAAATATTATTCAACACTTTATTGTGTTTGTGGAAGAAATTACATAAAGAGTGATGAGCTCAAATAGTGGGCCAAACAAAATAATAGCTTGTGTGAATATAGTAAAATGTACACAGACAGGAAGGGATCTGAACCCCCTGTGACAGTGACATTCCCGATGACATTCTGATAGAATTAATGTGAAAATATAAAATATTTTAATATATATACACTAGTTCAGGTGATATGTATAAATGGTAATTACTCTAATGGGATTGGAATGAGGAATCAAACATTTTAGAGGTAATTTTCCTGTATTTGTATGGAAGGAGAGTGGTGAACCATTTAGGGAAAACCACCCTCAGTAGAACTGACCAGGATTCAAACCCCTATTTCCCAGTCTTCAACGGGCCAATCTGACACAAGAATGACGCCTTAGACCAGTGGTATTCAACCTGGGGTACGTGAAGACATATTAGGGTTACATAATATTAAATATATATAAATATTCTCATTTGAAATTAAATAGGAAGACCTAAACACAGATGGGAGGATAACATTAGGATGGACCTGAAAGAGATATGGTGTGAAGAAGGGGATCAAATAAAATTAGCTCAAGATAGGAATATGGGACAAAAAAGATTGAATACCACTGTGTTAGGCTATTTGGCCATTGAAGCTGGCATCACATAATTATTAAAAAGGGAGCACTGCTGCTACTGGACCTTAAAAATAAATAATCCTATTTCCCTGACTTAGGTTTTGTTCCATCAACGCTCTTAAAGAAGTAGTGTCAAATTTACAACATAATTTCTTAAGAGTGGATTTCAGTTTAAAGAAACAAATAATATTAATTTTTAAAGTTTTGGGTACCCATAAAAAATAAGTCATTTATCAATTACTTTCAAATTACACAAGGGATTGAAACAAGGAGATACACTTTCCCCATTACTTTTAATGCAAGAGAGTAGGGAAAGGTTGACACTAAACGAAACAATGCATATATTAGGATACACAGATAATTTAGCTTTGTTGAGTAAAAGTAAGGAAGCTGTTGCTAGAAAGGAAATAGGTTAAGAAGTGAACACTGAAAAGACTTAAATATATGATCACACAAAGTATTCAGATTGAGGACATTATTGTGAACAACATACCATTTGACATAGTTAGCGAGTTCAAATTTTAGGAACACTCTTAACTAAATAACAATATTAGAGTGGGAACTAGGAAAATAATACATGTGGCAAATTCATGCTACTATTCAGTCAATATGTTTTTAACATCTCGCCTGCTGTCGAGGAATGTAAAACTAGGAATATAACAAAAAAAAATGTTCTTTATGGTTGTGACACATGGTCTCTTAACTTACATGACAAGAATAAATTTAGGGTGTTCGAAAACAAGACATTAGGAAAATAGTTACAAAGGGTAGTAGCTAATGTAGAGTGGAGAAGCTTACATAACCTGCAATCAATAGCAAACATTATTAGTGTAATAAAATCTCACCGGTTACAATGGGCAACACATGTAGCGTGAATGGAGGAATCTAAAACTGTATAATCAGTGTATTGATTGATAAACCCAATGGGAAGAGATCATTGGGAAAGACCTAGATTCAAATGGGAGGGTAGCAATAGAATGGACCTGAAAGAGGGAGGGTGTAATATAATGTACTAGATATAACTAGCTCAAGATAAGGATAGGTGGCATACTTTTGTAAATGTGGGGTAATGAACTTTCGAGTTCATAGTACCATAGAGTAAGTAAGCAAGCAATTAGATACAAGACCCGCCTCGGTGGCGTAGTTGGCTAACACGCTAGTCGTGTTGAGCTCGACCGCCGAGGACGGGGAGATCGAGGTTTGAATCTCGGTCGGGTGAACTGGGGGTGGTTTTTCCTAAATGGTTTTCCACTCTCCCTCCACGCAGATGCGGGTTCACTTCCTCTAAATTCAACTTTCCCAATTCCTAATTCATTAGTGTAATTAGTACTTAAGCGTATAACCCGAACGGGTAGTAAGATGCGGTGCTAAATAAAATAAATTAGTTTCGCTTTGATCCGAGCCTGCTAGTATGGAATTGAGGCAAACCCAAATTAATCTGAGTGAAGCAATTAAGAGAGTGCTCTGACTATGTTTGATTCAGTTTTGGTAAGGTTTCCTCTTTATAGGAAGTTTTGGTATTGATTTGCCTTGAACACTCAGCCAAGTGAATAAAAAGTAGTAAATGCTTTTACTTGAACAAAAAAAAAGCAAATACTTAGGTTTGAAAGAATAAAATTTAAGTAAATACTCTGAAGTGTTTACTTTTTTTTCCAGCAAATACTTTGGTATGCGAAAATACTTCATCATTTTCAAGATAGGTGAATAGAGTACTTAGGACATCTGTAGTGTTAAGAAATGGCCGCTTTCATAGAAATTCGTAGCATGAAACAATATAATTAACGTAAAAGTGTTAATTACAGTAAATCCAAGTCACTATTATGGTTTGAAGCGGAAAGTGTCGATTTTTTGTGTACCCAATTTATGCTGGAAAATACGGAACCGTGAGGTGGGTCTTTGACCTCGATAATTAAAATAAAGATATTTCTTCGCTACCTTAGTGATCCAGGCTTTCAGAGTGGAGTCGAAGAGAATTTTGGAATTCATTGAACTACAGCCTGCGAGACTATTGACTTTGTTCTCAATAAAGTTTGAAGAAAGCAGGTCAGTGGATCAAATTTCCAAAAGCGATGACTGAACTGAGTGATGCGGAAGCAAAGTGGTAAGAACGTTTTCAAATTCCTACAGTGATTGGTGCGCTAGACAGCACACACGTAAAAATAAAGAAACCAAGCAGGATTGCTAATGAGTACATAAATCGGAAAGGCTACGCCAGTATAAAAGTACAGGCTACCTGTGATGCTAGAGAAAGGTTTACGAGTATAGATGCACAATGGCCAGGAAGTGTTCATGACAGCAGAATGTGGAGGCAAAGCACAGTTAATGAAACATTATCACGGTTTAACCTACTACATTCTAAGTATAGGGTCATAATAAAGAGCGTTTGGGCAACTTAAAATGCGTTTTCCTGTACTCGGCAACACTGTCCGGGTATCAAGTGAAAAGATACCTAAAAATGATGATTATAATTTTCTAGATGAATCACTTGAAGATATTTCCTTGGAAGACCTGCGGTATGAAGATGAAGAAGACAACAATGATGTGCGAGTGGAAACGCCATTAAATTGTAAGAGTCTAAAATATGTAATAATTTTCTATCCAAAACTTCCTTGCCATCTCCAAAAAACGAAAGCAAAATAAAACAAAATTATAAAAAAAGACAAGGCTGTGACCTGCGTTATCTATTTTGTTCACACAAACAAGTACCCACATATATATATATATATATATATATGTGTGTGTATATATATACACACAAACTCACATGTTTTGATAGCTATTTCATATTATTTTTATTTGTCGATATTCAAAAAATACGTTTTAGAAAGGAACAAAGATGCTTGAAGGTACTTTTCAAAGACAATGTATTTTCCAAGTTCTTTCAAAATGTTGTTTTCTTCAATTTATTGTTCCTCATTTTCCTGGGAGGAAAAGCGTGGTTTCAATGCTTTCGTTATAAGCTGTTCTTTCTCCATTTGTAGCCTCGTTATTTTTAACTACTACAGTAGAACAAGACGCTGGAGGTCCGCTGTAGACAGTTTAGCAGTTTCTTCTGTTTCGTGCGCCAGGTCATTGAACTTTCATTTGGTTTGTTTCTTGGAATCAGTTTGAATTGTTCCAGCCGAGACTGCATAGCCAGTTGTGTCTTTGTCCACTTCAAAGAAAACATCTGACCTATTCACATCACGGCTTACTCCAACATGAAGACCACCAGGAATTTTGGAAAAAACGGGATTTTCTTCAGTATATAAAATTTCAAGAAATTATTTTTCCCACTCACTTAGTTTTCATATGGTTCCATTTTTTTTTAATCGTTCAATACTAACCTTTTTGCCAACAGCCTTCTATACTCCTCTTATATCTCACTCCAAGCTCTTTCTTTCTCGACCACCATTTTCAGCAACATAGATTTATCTAATACCACGTGACAATCTTTTAATAGATTGACAAAAAACAATACAATCTGTATCTGCTCTGTTACACTCCTTGCTCTCATCTTCACTCGACATGTTTGTTAAAACACAGAAAAAATGTCCAATTAGATTCCTAACTCAGGAGACTGATGTGTTGAGCAACGTTACTGCATGTCATGGAACGTTAAAGTGAGTCATCAATGTGCAGTGCGCCTATCTGTAGTAAATACTTCCATATAAGTAAACGCTTCTTAGTACAGGAAAGGTGGATAGAAACATATAAAAGGGACTAACACAACATTGTTGTCTTCTTGCTCAACTTACATAGTGAGGGTGTAGTGAAATATTACTTAGTCATTTGTTATTACTCAATACTCTGGTATCGGTCAAATACACAGGTTACTTGGCTAGGTTGAAATCTCAGTAAACAGGCATAAGAGGAATATAGACAAATTTATTATAAATTACTTAATGTTCTATCATGTTAGCCAACAGTAACACGGAAATACATGATGTATTATAAACTCCTATACTGGGGGCTTTACTCCAAAACACAAGCAGAACTTTTTTATTGGAATATTTGATATATATTTTCTGAACACATCATTAAATGGCTAACATTACTTGGACAGTATGCCTAGTACACTTTGGTTCTACAAGTGAGAAAGCAAGATAAACCTGTGTCCAAAAGATGTGTGTGCACGCACACGTTTTGTTTGTTTTTTTATATTAGTGTAGAAGGCAAGGTCTGAACTAAAAATAAGATTCATTGTGAATTTGTAAGAAAAGATCTTGGATTGTGGCATCATTTTTAAAGGATTAATTGAATGTTTGTGATATTATTTAGCAAGATAATATGTTTAAGAACGGATTTGGACTGATGTTTCATTTAAACAAAACCCTGGTCTCAAGATTGACATGTTGCATGGAATTCTAACCACATACATATTTTAATATCAGGCTAGAGCAGTGGTTCCGAAACTGTGATCCGAGGGATCCGTGAACAGTGCCCGGGGGATCCGCGGGTTAATTTCTTTAATGGATACTTTGATTTACACAACAACAACAAAAAGCAATATTTTGATGGAAATAACCGCGAAACTTATTTAATTGACTAAATGTTTAGTTCATATGACTTAGAATATCTAGCTAAGAGACCCTTTGTTGGGCGTTACTTGTTTCAGAACAAAATCGATGAGGATTTGTTGCTCTGTAAATCTCTTGAAAGTCGTATGACTGGAGAAGAAATCTTTAAATTAATTAATAGTTACATGAGAGAACACGATATAAGTTGGGAAAAGTGTGTTGATGTGTGCACTTATGGAGCCAGAGCAATGACAGGTAAAATGACAGGGGTTGTGGCACGTTTCAAAGAGTTGGCACCGGCTTGTTTGAATAGTCACTGTGTGCTCCATCGACAAGTGCTTGTCACCGAAACTATGGAAAGAGACCTAAAAAATGTTTTGGAGGATGCTGTAACGAAAGTGAACCACATTAAATCGTGGCCACTTAATGCCAGAATGTTTAAATTATTTTGCAAAGAAATGGGAAGCGAACACACAATGCTGCTGCTTCACACAAATATAAGATGTCTGTTTAGGGGAAAGGTTCTTGTTAGAGTTTTTGAACTTTGTTCTAAAATTTATTCTTTTTTTATTAATCACCCATTTTAGCTTTCTCCCTGTTTGGTGACTTCCTATTGGCTTCAGAAATTGGCTTACTTAGTGGACATTTTTATAAGAATTAATTAACTAAATATGTAATTTAAAGGAAAGAGTGTGTCGGTATTCACAACAAGGGACAGAATAGCGTCTTTTGATCGTAAACTTGAATTTTGGAAGAGATGTGTTGAAAAAAGACAGTATAAATACTTTCAAACTTTGAATGACTTCTTGGTAGAAACAGAATCTAGCCTAGAAGAAACTATTCATAGCAGCATCATCCAACATTTAAATGGTTTGCAACAAGTGTTTAAGAAAGACTTTCCATCTTCTACAGATGATGATGTCTGGGTACGAAGTTCATATTGTGCATCAGAGATCCAATGTCTGTGCAAAATTACGAGTTTGATAGATATTACATCTGATACTGGTTTGAAACAGAAGTTCATTGAAGTTCCTCTGTTTGAATTTTGGTGCAGTCTTCAAGAATATCCACAAGTGTTTAAATGTGCAAATTCTTCCATTTCCAACAACTTATTTGTGCTAAGCTGGATTTTCAAGGTATGCAGCAACAAATATTTTTTTTTTTTTACATCTTAGAAAACATGGCAAAGATAAAGGTTAACTTTACTGTATTATTTATTTACTTTCTATATAAAATAAAAAAGTAGCTAAAGGTTAAAATCTTTTTTTATAATGCATTCACTATAACATTTATTAGAATTAATGAGGTATAGTTAAATTTGTCCTATTATTATGTAGACTAAACCAACATCAAGCCGTATCGCTTTAAATCATATTTCAATTTGAGTGCTTGGAGCTTGAATATCCTTCTAAAAAATTATTTATATTGTGAGATTAATATCTCAATTTAAAAATAATATATATATATATAGTGGGCCAATTTACAATTAATTTTTAATAGTTTTTTTTATAGTTGAAGAACTCTGATATTGCAACCATCTGCCTTGTCCTGTTTCTTGTCAATATGACCAGTGCTAGTGTGACGAAGAAAAAGCCGAGGAATGTTGATTTTGGAAGAACATTCTGCTTCTTCATCACCTGAAAATATACAATACATTGTATTGGGATAGAGGAAAACATGTTTTGCATTTGTATATGAACCCATTGAATTTATTGATGGGTTTTGTTATTTTTTAAATTAAACATAAATTATTATAGAAGTTTTTAAATACTGTTGGACATTTAATAAAAAAATTATTTTAATAATTTATAAAATAAAGTATAGGTATTTGGGTGATGCTGAGTAAAAACAGTTGATATAAAATAAAATAGACATAAACCTTTAAAAACTAGCTTTTACTGTCTCTGGAAGCTTTATTTGGGGTAGGGTTGGGGATTGTATAAACTAAGTGTTTAACTGTGGTAATGAAAGCTAATTTTAAAAATTGTGTTTTTGGGTCTTTAAGTGCTTTATCGCAATGTATACTCCACCTTCATCCAAGTTTATCCATCTTACTTTTAATCATCATCTATCCCAGGGGTCGTCAGCCTTTTAGTATTGTTGTGCCAAAGTAATATTGCAAAGTTGCTCAGCGTGCCAACCAACCTAAGCCCACCCAAATTGTTTGTATTTTTCTACTAGTTAACTAGTACAACTATTAAAATAAATTTAAGTTGATCTAGTAAAATGTAAATGTAACAACATGTTTTTAAATCAAATACATTATGTAACTATTGTTTCTTAAATATTTAATATTTTAATATTAATCAGATACATCAGAATAAATACAAAAGTTATAAATGTGTTTTGCAGAATTTAAGTTCTGAAGACATTATTTTGAAATTTTGAAACAAAGCAATTGAATTATTGAAACATTAAACACGTTATTAAAACTACTACTCACATCAAAGGTTTTATTTAAAAATAAAGTTTTTATATTATTTTTATTCAAATCACTTAGCATGCCATTGAAAATCGTTCCACTTGCGAAGAGTGGCACGCCGTTGCTGACCCCTGATCTAGCCCATTGTTCTCTTCCAAATAACAAATATTAAAATAACTACTCCCATTAAAATGCCTTGTTTTAAAGACCAATTGACCACAGATTCATCATAAGGGCTGCTATTAATTCTGATTTATTGATAAACATCTAAACATAAGAGGCTTACTCTACTACATTGAGTATTAAGTTGCTAAAGAAACTAAAAATATTACTAAGACTAACATTTTTTCAGTCACAAATTAATATTCTGAGGTTTGGTTGATTAAGTTGCCATAGAAAGTAAAAATATTACTAAAACGCTCACATTTTTTCAGTTAAGTCATAAATTATATGACATTTGGTTAGTAATTATTTCATTATGTTGGACTAAGCAACCAATACGCAATCTAAGAGCGCAAAATTCCAACTAAAATTTTTAAAAACATGGGTTTTTCTTCTTTTATTCTTGAATGCATTATTATCTTTTTTGTGAATATTCTTAAGGATTTGAAGGTTTCATCTCTAGCTTTATAATTTAAGTAGATGTAGGATTAAATATGAATAAATAGTCACAAATAAACAAGTCCATGTACTTTGTAATGTGATTGGCTACAAGTACCATTAAGAACTTAAGATAATAATTGATTTTGTTTCTCTTTTAAGTTTTTTTTAAAGAGACATTGCTATTTTACAGAATTTTATCAATTACAAACCTATTATATGTGATGAAAACAATTTTAATAAATTTTGTTTGAGTGTAATCAAAACCTCCAGATTTAATGATTAGTCTACGCTGTGTTCCGTGCATTAGTATTGGTTTATTATGTTGTTTCCCTCACACAAAACTAAAAACTATCAACACCCTCTAAATTCAATGCACAGAATTTTATTTTGTTTCTAAATTGCTGTTATCAGTGGAAAAGCTCCAGAATCTGACTTGGAACAACAGTTTGCAAGATAGCTCATGTTGTTGATATAATTGTTTGTTGCTTACGATTCCTCCATCCAGGAAACATATTAGTAGACGAGTTTCGCTTCACTGGGAATCCCATCATTTCGGCATCTGCCAGGATGGTGTGTGATATGGTTTGCTGAACTCCTATTGGGAACTGCCTGGCCAGACCTGTAATCAGTGACACTCCTTTCATAACAATTTTAACAGTTGAAGTGACCTGCTTCGATGGCCGCATGGTCTAAGGCATCACTCTTGTGTTAGCCTAGTCTGCCAATGACAGGGAAATCGGGCTTTGAATCCCAGTCGGGTGCACTGAGGTGGGTTTTTTTTTCCAAAAATAGTTTTCCACTCTCCCTTCATACAAATGCATGTAGAGTTCCTCTACATTAAACCTTCCTCTACAAAGGCAGGACACCTTATTAGACTAGACATTGATTTTTCTCAATTGTATGCCAAAATAGCTTTTTGCACAATCACATTTTTTACTTTATGTAGAAATTAATAATATTGAAATATTATTAAAAGTTATAAAATTAGTTTTAACACCATAGGTTGACAATATTGATAAACCTCGGCTGTTTTGACTGGTATGGAACCAGAAACAACTAATCAGCTGTTCATGCTGTTTTGTGAACTCCAGTGTTGTAGAAAGTGGTTCAGATGTTTACTTTAATGTTTAATGAACATAATAATTTTTAATGGTGTTTGTTACCATTTTGTAACAATATATATTTGTTTTTAATACATTTATCATGATTTCTGTGATTGATTCTTTGTTGCTATTCTTGGATTTTAAGCCAATAACATCTTGAGGTTATGGGTAAGTCAGCACATTTTTCTCCTAGCTATTTTGGAAGAAGATTGTTATACACAAAGCCAGGTAGCAGTAAGATTAAATATTACACAAAAATCTGTTAGTAGAATAAAGCAGGCTTGTCATTAAAATGAAAACTATGAAACGAAGCAAGTTTGTTTAGTCTAATAATTTGTCCTACCTTTGAAACCTTAACAAGTAGTAAGACACTACTGAATAAAAAGAAAAACAGTTGAAGTGTGTCAGCTGTGACAACATTGTAAACTACACTTACATATTTGGGAGCACAACACTAATGAAAGTGAGGGGAGGAGGAGGGAAGGGGGTTTCCAGATCTTTAAGGTGGCATGATGTTAAGTGTGTGTAGAATATTTCTCAAACTGAAAGTAAACATATTGTGCACCATGTAAATGTTTATTCAATTGTGGTAAAAGGGTTTAACAGTAAATAAATTTGATGAAATCTACCAGGAGTAGGAGGTTAAATGGATTCTGGTTTTTTCCCAACACAACATTAGGGGTAGTGGGGAATATTGCACCTTAAAAAGATTGGGAAACATAACAAGGCAGTACAATATTCAACTGGGTGAAGGAATTTAAAAAAAATCAAAGTATTAACAATAGTTAATTTGTGTTGCTTAAGGCATACTTACTTTTGACATTTTTTGACACCGCAGGGTGAATCTTGGACGTAGATTCTGTTTTTTTCATGTTATTTGCTTTGTTCCACTCAAATCTCTTTAGAAAGGTTCGTGTTGTGTCTGTTACATCTTTCCCATTCAGGAAGGCTGTAGGTTAGGCATAATTTTGTTATCCTATTATAATGTAGGCAATCATAATAGGTACTGACAAACCAACTTTCATTAGCTAACTAATTAACTAACTCCCTGGCCTTAAAGAACTCAAAAGTTAATGACCAGCGGAACATAAGCTTGGCATTCAACCCGAGTGACACTGCTCCTCCCTCAAATCCATTTTAACATCCTCCCGTCAAGGTTTTAACTTACCAAGGAATCTTATATCTCAATATGTTTGGAACTGCATTAAAAACGTGTTTTAATAAAAATTAAGATAGGTTTTTTTCATAATAGTAGTCCGACACCTTATTTTAGTCGGTAACGTGTCTGCCTACTGAGCTAAGGGTCCCGGGTTCGATTCCCAGCATGGCCGAAAATGTAACATTGATGAAAATATGGGTTTACCCTTTCACATTGATAAATTAACGGTTGGGGACTGGATGTTGTGCCTGTGCTAGTCTTAAGATAGATTATAAGGCATATAAAGCTATGATTTAAAAAGATGAAGCGCCACTGAAAATCAAAATTAGAAAACAGGAGTTGGAAAACATAGAGCACCTGGCAAGTCTGATGAAAAAGGATGCCTACTGCACTAAAGAAATTAGGTCTAGTATCATCTTAGCCAAGGAAGTTTCTAACAAAAAGAGGTTACTGCTGACCAGCAAGTTGAGTTTGTAACAAATGAAGAAACTGATGAAATGCGACATTTGGAGAATCACATTATATGGAGCAGAAACTTGGACTATTAGGAAGATGGAAAAGAAATACTTTGAGAGCTTTGAAATGTGGTGCTGGATAAGATTTGAGAATATTAGGTGGATCGACAGGGTGACAATTGAAATCCTAAGAAGAGTGGGTGAAAAGAGTACCATTTTGGATGTGCTTCTTCGGTCTGCACGAATTCGTAGAAGGAAATGTTGAGGGAAAGAGGAGCTTAGGAAGAAGGAAGATTCAAATACTAGATGACTTGAAGGAAAGAAGAAAATTCTGGGAGCTGAAGGAGGAGACAGAAGACAGGGCACATTGGCGGTGTAAGTTCACTGACAAAAGGAATGTACCTGACATAAGACAGAACATCTAATAATAATGAAGTTACAACAGGCCTAGCCAGCCAGTAGTGGAAAAATATGTTCTAAAACTTATGCATTATTAAACTACATTTTTAATAATTAAAATGTTTGAATTTCATTTTACAAATTTATTCATTTATTTCAAGGTGCTTCATTAAAATAATGAGCTAAATATCTAAATAAAACCATTATTTCTTAAACAGTAAATGTGGTATTTCACAATCTAGCTCAATGTAAATATATATATATATATATAT
>CABFWB010000700.1:69864-116467 GCA_902151455.1 Timema bartmani | reverse complement strand
TTTTTTTTGTCAATATATCTCACTTTTGATAATATAACTGTTATTTTAGATATTTAATTACATTGTTTGAAACATCTCATATATTTTTCTGTTATTGGATTTTTTACTTACAATTTTTTTAAATTCTTGAGATATTGAAGGTTTTCAATTTTGCTAATTTTGTTCTTTTGGAGATAAAGGTGAGTCAAATTGACTGCATGTTGTAAGTTCCCTATTTTTTCAATAAAATTATTGTGTAAGTAGAGTACAGTGAGGTTCTTGCAGCGAGAAATATCTCCCTAGAACAACACAAAATGTTCAGTAGCATAATATGACTTTATATAACTTAATTAAAGAAACAAGTAGGTTATTAAATTGAAGGCTTATTTATATAAAATAGTTCTTCAAATCTTTACAATCTGTAACTAACTCTCTAGAATTTGTAATAAGCTCTCTACTTTCTCCCTCTTTACTGTTGATAAATACGGCAATATTTCATTTCAAACATTTTAAGTTTATATCTCATGATATCCATCTCATAAGAGGGGGTATCAAAAAGTTTCAAGACTGGTTCTGTAAAATGAAAATATTGCGCAGCATTGGGATGTGCATGCTGGTGTGGTGAGCTGTGACCTTCATTTATCAGTATGACAAGTGGCATCATTCTGTGTAGACCAGTGGCTGTGTTTCACACGTTTATTTGATGACATGCACGGGTGCATTTGCGATTTTATCATAGACCCCAAACTGAAGCATAGAGTGAATATTAAATTCTGCATCTTAACTTAGAAGATCTGGAATGGAGACCTTCTAAATAATGCAGCAGGCATACGGCAATGAAGCTATGAGCCTTCAGATGTGTTTTGAGTGGAACTTGCGCTTCAGGAGTGGCAGAACGTCACTGAAAGACGAAAAGAGGTCAGGGCAGCCTTCCACAAGCATAAACTCAGAAATTGTGGACAGAGTAACGCATCTTATGACCATTCACCGGATGACCATTAATGATATTTCTCACCTTGTTAATGTGTCATATGAATCAGACCATTTTTAACATGCACTGCATTGCCGCCATGTTCGTACCCAGGCTTCTGATCCCCAAACAGCACTGTGCCAAAGTCTGTCAGCAATTCCGTCAAGATGTCCTGGATGACCCAACCTTCATGTTGAGTTACAACTCGAAGACCAAACAACAATCTTTGCAGTGGAAGAGCCCCAGATCTCCAAGATCGAAGAAGGCGAAGCATGTCAGGAGCACGACCAAGTGCATGATCATCATTTTCTTCAACATTTGCAGGATTGTGCACCATAAATTCGTCCCCGAGGGTCAGACTGTCAAAGGTGAGTTCCACTGTCATGTTCTGAGACGTCTGAGGGAGGACATTCAGCAGTGTGCATGCAGTTGGGTGCTCCAACATGATAATGCACCAGCACACACGGCAATCAAAACGCGTGAGTTTATTGGGCATAACAACAACATGATTTTCGCTCCTCACCTCCCGTACTCACCGTCCTTGGCCCACTGCGACTTCTTCCTCTTCCCAAAGATTAAGTTAAAGCTCAAGGGTCGCCGATTCGACACCACCGTGAATGAATTCAAGCATAAATCGCAGGCTGTGTTGTACATGCTTTGAGACAAGGACTTTCAGGGAGCTTTCCAAAAGTGAGAAAAGCACTGGGATCGGTGTATCGCTGCACAAGGGGACTACATTGAAGGAGATAGTGGCCAAATTTAAATCGGGTAATTTATTTCCATTTTACAGAACCAGTCTTGAAACTTTTTGATACCCTCTTGTATGAGATTGTATGTACTAAAGCTTACTTGGAAAAGTTGAAAGAGCAAATGAAACTCAAACTTTAACCATGTGTTAGTCTGGCATTCCTGGTTGACATAACAACAGTGATCTTCTTGTTTCTTTTGACCATAATCGTCAAAGATAGGAAAGGTAGATGAAAAAAAACAACATGTCTTAATGGTTAGTGTACAATCACAACTAGTCACAAGCCCAGTCAGAAGGTGCTTTGGGTTTATCTCGTGCATCAAAAGGGACTATCTTCAATATGTACATTATTGAAAGACATAATTTCATATATTGGAATTATTTACACTATGATATTAATAACTCAAAAGTTAATTGCCACACTTACAAAAATATGCCATCCATCCCTATCTTGAGCTAATTCTTACCCTATTCCTATCTTGAGCTAGTTCTATCCAGTCCACCTCATTACACCCTATTTCTTTCAGGTACATTCTAGTGTTATCCTCCCATCTATGTCTAGGTCTTTCCAAAGGTATCAGCTGGATATTATAAGACCTAACGAATGAATACTCAAAAGTAGATTTAGTAACCTTTCTATCTGCCATATTATGAAAATTGCACTGTACCATTTAATTTCAAGCATTCACTCCTCTCTTGCATTACCCTAACAATAGGAATTAATGAATATAAATAAAAAGGAATAAATATTTAATACTGTTTCAATTTATAGACCCTTATATGGCAGACATAACCTCAGATTCATATGAATATGCTTACAACAAAATATGTCTGATTGTAAATGAGCTAAAAAGGCGTTTTGTTGTAAACTTTCCATGTAAACAATCCATAAAGAGGTTATATCACGTGACACTTTTAAGGCATGTCCATACTTGAGGGCTGGTTTACACGATCAGGACACCAGCAAGCAAATCCTTGTTTTATATGAGGATGCCCATACTACACAACTACTATTTAGCGACGATGACGGCTTTCTCCAAAAGTGAGTAACTTTTAGTCAACCATGTAATTAACATAGCTTTATGTTCTGAAATTATACAGGGGGCCAATTATTGGGAAAACTTGGAGTTATGCTTAAATTTTGTACATCGAGAAATAAATCAAGAAAAAGTACTTGAATTTTGCCACCTGTCGGAAATTTAAAGGAAAAAATCACTCTTAATAGCTTCTAGTATAATATATTTTAACTGTATTATTATTTATTTATTAGAAGTATATAACGTATGTGTTCTGAATTGACTGAATATATATCAGCACATGAGAATTTCTATGAGCGAGAGTGAAAAGCCTACCAATTTTACCAGGAAAGGTATTTTCACATACCTCACTGGTTTCTTTTACATACCACAATCAACATGGAACCAACAGATGTTCTTCCCCTCCAAAAGAAGTTGTGCTAGTCTACAGATTTTTATCGCTCAAGAAAAATCCGTTAACCCTGGCTGGGTTTGAACTCACGAACATTGGGTCCTAAGGTGCTTTACTCCAAGACCACTGAGATCGACTAGTCATATAAATGTAGATTTAAAAAAAATCCAGGCAAAAATTTCACTAAATAGCTTTTAGGGGTACCCATATATTTTTTTTAAATCTAAGGATTGATCAGTCCAAATATCTTCTAGGGGCACTCTATTTTCAAACATTTACTGAGTTGGGTAGCCCCAGATCCACCTGTGACTTGGAGGACAATTAGTTTATGTACACTTTTTCTAATTACCCCTAACATAAATAAAGTTCCGCAGCCACTGGATACAGCAAATGTGTATGGATACAACTCTTTAATGTTTAACTTGCCTATTCTCTACTTGTGGCTAAATACACATTCAAAAAGGAAAAATAACTTTCTGGACTTTCTGATCTAGACCTCAGAAAAAGTGTGATATGGATGTAGAGTAATTCCATGGTTGTACCCTGAACTATTTTTTGAGGGGGAAGCAGTGGTGGTCATGGCAAAGTCTTCCAACAGGAGATGGTTAGGGTTTTTGTAATTTAAAGTGTTTTAAAACATAATTAAGGTTGTAGTTGGTATGAATTGTGTAGGAATCCAATAATCAGCCTAGGCATTGAATACAATACTTGCCCAAGAACTAAAATTTAGGGCGCACTTAACACACCTTAAACAAAACAAAATAATTCAAAATCATTTGATCAAAATCTAACACGTGAAAAAAGTCTTTTCTTAAAAACTCGGGAATATATTTCAAAAGTAAGCAAAGTCGACGGGTGTGTGTGTGTGTGTGTGTTTATATATATAAAACACACAAGAAAAAGTCTTTTTCTCATGTTAGATTTTAATTTTGATCAAATGATTTTGAATTAATTTTTTTGTTTATATATAATATATATTTCCAATTTTTTTTAAGGCTTTTTCTCGTGTTAGATTTTGGATTAAATTTTTTAGTTTATACATACACTCGTTGACTGGGGCGACTTTGCCTACTTTTGAAAAAAAAAGATCATCATATAACAACCAGGTTCACCTAAATACCTTTGTTTGCAAAACACGCAGGAGTTATTGTTGACGTAATGATTGGTTATCTGTGAAAACAGCTGTTTTATCATCCAGTGTCTGAACAAGCAATTTTGACTGTCCTTGTACTTTTGTTGGTACAGCAACAGAATTTTGTAGAAAGAAATATTAAAGAGACAAAAGAAAAAATAGACTGTTTCCTTTAACACCTTGTTAGGGTTTCATTGCCCAACCTCTTTATGATTTTTCTCAGACAGGATGATTTAAAAATGAAAATCAAAACATAATAAATAGCATCTATGAGCTCTCCTACATGTCTGATAATTTTTGGTTCTTCAAAATTTACTTAAGAAGCACACGAATTTGGGACACAAAGTTGAAAAGTGGGCAAAGTCC
Source organism: Timema bartmani (assembly GCA_902151455.1). NCBI lineage: Eukaryota > Metazoa > Arthropoda > Insecta > Phasmatodea > Timematidae > Timema > Timema bartmani. The sequence continues at coordinate 111,844 of CABFWB010000700.1, read as the reverse complement.
CCCCAATCAACCTTTTTTTTTGTGTTTTTTGCCAGTAAAACTAAGAACTATTCTGAAATGTTATTCTAGAGTTTGAGTGGCCAGCCTGCTATGGTCACTGCAACCAGGTGTCGCATATGGAAATGCCTCTGGGCCTCATATTTTGTTAAGATTATTTCAATTAAACTTGTACGTGCATGTGTCTATACATAATATAGGCCTATATAAAAACAAGTCATGCTGCAATAAATACTGTAACATCTAGTAAAACAAATAATGGAACAAGTTTATTTTTCATTTAGTTATCATATTGAAGTCTGTAAGTTTCAATTAACAAAAACTCAAAATAGTTTTACATTAATTCTAAACTTAACTGAAACATTTATTTGTTAAATTAGCATACACAAACACAGCAATGTAATGAATATCAATTAAAATTTGTACCATTGTAAATATTTTTCATAATAATAATATTAACTTACAATTTCATCAATGCACTGACCATGTAAGTGAACATGTGTTATTTTGGTCAAAAATACATCTTTATCTTTTTTGTTTGTATTAACTCTAAGCTTATTCTGAGATGCTTTATTCACTAGTGAAGATGTTAGTTTAACCATACTTTCATGCAACAATCCCTTTATTAATTTAATACTCTAATCACTCATTCTTTTTTCGAAAATATTATTTTCAAGACTATTCTCAAGATTCCATAACATAGCAACCAAAATATCTTTGTTGTGTTGCTATGGTTACAATTTCCTTAGCAACAGTTTCACTATTACCTATTGCACCTCTAGGGTATTGATTTTTCTCCAAATGTACTCTACATTTATAAAAATGGCAATGATAGTAACATTAATATTAAATTATGATTCAAAGAAATTTAGGGTGTTTGAAAACAAGGTGCTTAGGACAATAATTTGCCCAAAAAGGGATGAGGCTACTGGGGAGTGTATGAGGTTACATAATGATGTGTTTTTTACTCTGTACTCATCACAAAATATTGTTAGAATAATAAAATATTATAGTGGGCAGGACATGCAGCGCGAATGGGAGAATCTAGAACCTTGTCCAGAGTATTGACTGGCAAACCCAATGGGAAGACCTAGATGCAGATGTAAGGATAGTATTATAATGGGTGCAATGAGGTGGACTGACTAACTAGCTCAAGATAGGGATAGGGTGTAATAAGGTGGATTGGCTAGAAGAACTAGCTCAAGATAAGGATAGGGTGTAATGAGATGGACTGGATAGAACTAGCTCAAGATAGGCATAGTGTGTAATGAGGTAAAGTGGATAGAACTGGCTCAAGATAGGGATATGGTGTAAAAGGTGCACTGGATAGAACTATCTTGAGTTCCTTATGCCACAGAGTAAGTAGGTAGTAAGGTGACCTGGCGGTCTAGAGGCAAGGTGCCGGACTTCTGTGCTGGGGGTCAGGGGTTCAATCCTCAGTCCTGGCACAGATTGATCTGATTGCCAAACCCTTCCTTCACCTCTGACAAGACGTGTATTAATCACAACTTGTGAATGTGTGGTATGCCAGGCCTTCACTGTGGTTCGGATCCCACGTTAAACTGTAGGTCCTTCATTTCATCTCAGAATCACCCTACCATTACACATTAGCATAAGTGCGTACAACCCGAACGGGTAGTAAGACGTGGCGCTAATAATAATAATAATAATAATAAAGTAGGTAGTAACTAAGGAAATGATTTCAAATAGTTTGTTCTACAGTGAGTTTACTAAACAGTCATTTAAAACTTCACATTATTTGTTACAAATCACTGTGTAGTAAATTACTTGAAATAATTTCCTTCCCTCATTAACGTCATTGGCAAATTGAAAAATGTGGTTTATTGCAAAGGCGCAATCATTTTGCAATGAGCCAGGCTAATTAAAAAATATTGTATTTACTTTTCAGCCTGATATTTTTTAGTCTTATTGCAATGAGGGCATACAGCTTTAGGCTATTAATAAAATGAACTTGCATTTGCTCTCTCATTCTAGTGAATTCCAGGATTATTGCAATAATAGTGTTCAGATGCAGGCACATTGAAAACAGTTGGAGAGAAACGTCATCAAGGTCACCCTTTCGTAAGACAAGCCTCATTCACGCATATCTTCCAATGTGTGTGTACAGTGTTTTGTGCTGCCTCTTTTGTTTCATTTAATGTAGTAACACTTATAAAGAGTTTCATCTTGTTTTAGTTGTGATTGAGTGTTTTAGTTGAAAACTCGAGATTGATACAGAGACTTCAACTGTTTAAGATGAAAATGTAAACTTCACTGACAGTGTGAGCGGTTCTCAAAATTAAATTGTTATATTTAAGATTAAATTTAATGAGAAAATGAGAAAATATAATAATAAGAGTGTAAACATGATTAAAAAGCCCTGGACCATTTCATCCATGCAAGAAGCTCATTTTATTATTATTATTTTCATTTGAGGTATTTTATTTGCACTTTCTGAACCGACTGATTATATCAGCACATGGTTTATAAACTATAACAGGCACAACATCCAGCTCCCGGCCATAAATTCATCACTAAGAAAGGGGAAACCCACATGTCACCAATGATAAATTTTTCGTTCATGCCAGAAATTGAACCCGGGACTTTCCGCTTTGCAAATTGCATTGGAGTCACTTAAATTATTTTGGACTTTGGTGCACCTTATATTTTTCAAAGTGAAAATGGGCATAAGTTCACAGCTGATGTTATCCAGCAAGTTAAATATATGTGGCCTGAATGTAAAATAGTGCATGGAAGATTCCAACATTCAGAATCACAGGCAAGCGTGGAGCGCTGCAATAAAGATGTTGAAAACATGTTAGGTGCATAAACAATGGTAGTACAGACTGAGAACTTGGCTGCCGTTTAATTCAGTGGTGTGAGAACGTTTCAAAGCATGGAATCATAGGCAGACATCTGTACACAGCACTATTTGGAAGAGAGATGAAATTAGGATTAGGGTCAACAAATATTCACCTACCATTTTGTAAACACCTCATAGTGAAGAAGATTTGGAATGGATTAGAGAGCACTGCTTGGAAAAAGAAATCACAGGAAAAAGATAAGAAAATCAGGTGGGGATTTGGATGAAGAGTCATGTTCTGTTTGTTCATGAAGTCTGAATAAATCACTAAAAAAAAGTATGCTCTTTATGTATGATGGAACTCACATGACTTATTCTCAGAGCATTGCATGGAGCTCAGAAGAGACTAGTGGACTTTTTATTTGTGATACTTTCAAAAGACAAGAAAATATAACTTAAGAACATCAAAAAAACGTATGAAGGCCAGAAAAGAGCAGCAGAATTTTTTTTTAAATAAATGAAAGAAACTAAAACCTGTTTTGAGTTGAGGACTTTATTTTATTGAACGTTCCAAAGGTGTTCAATAAAAGTGACTTCCAGATTTCTGGCACACAAAATTCTTGAAGACATCCCAGAAAAATATGTATCTGATCATGAAGCTGTGGCGAAGGAATCACATTTTTGGGTCCAGGGAAGTGTGTATTCTAAAAAAAAATGTCAAACAAAAAACTGTGCATGTGAGAAGGTAAACCAACTGTGAACATAAAAATGTCCTATCAGTTGATGATGTGGAAATAAATAATTTATAAAGTGTAAATTAACAATTATTTTGGTGAATGTCACAATGCACTTGTACATCAAGAATATTGCTTTTGTGAATGAAAGGCAACTATTTATATCTGTATTATTATTTTTCAATAAAAATGACTTGAACATAAGAGTGTGATATATTTGGTTTTTTTAAATTATAAATCGCTTAGCCAGAACAATTTTTTCAATCAAACCCCGCCATTGTGCTTGGTAAACTTGTTTAACTACATGTTGAATGGGAAAAGTCTTATTTCCTGTAGATTTTTTAATAAACCTTTGCTATTTTGGACATAGGCTATTGCAATAAACCTGGAATTGAGTAGGCTTAGTGAGACAACGAAATTTCATTTTCTTAGCAGTCTAAAGGTGTATGAGCTCAATTAAATAACTGAAAATTGAAAAATGACACCTGGACAAGGGAATCGAACCCGGGACATCCCTTATTCCCATGTCCAGGTGTCATTTTTCAATTTTCAGAACTTGATATCTAGATGGAGTTAATCCTCACTAAAAGCATATATAATAGCTTTGGCTATTTGATTTTCAATTCAATAAGCCTAAAAAAAATATCAGGCTGAAAAGAAAATATAATATTATTTACTAATTTGCCTGGCTATACAGTGACAACTCTTTGCAATAAGCCAGATCTTCCAATTCACCTACCAAATCTACACACTTTTTTACATTATTATTATGAGAATGCTTTCCGAACTGTTAAAAGTTTTTTTAGCATCGCATCTCACTACCTGTACTACTTACACAAATGAGCTAGGGAGTGATGAAGGTTGAATGTAGAGGAAGTGTACTCACATTTTCATGGAGGAAGAGGGGAAAACCATTTAGTTAAAACCACCCTTAATACACCCAGCCGAGATTCAAACCCCTATCTCCTTGTCATTGAAAGTCTAGTCTATTGTGACAGTGTAAAATAGTATAAATAGTAGGTAATTGCAAGTAATCATCACAATACCAGTGTATATTGCACAGTAAAATTTGTATTTTTTAACTACCGGTATCTAAAGATACAACTGTATGCTTGCAACTGAAGGTATTTCTGGAACCAAACATAATCAGTAGAATTCTTTTTGCAACTGAATGATCTGGTAGATACAATAATGAAGGTTTCATTGGGATTTTTCTTTGGAATCAAGGTAAAGAGGGTGATTTATTAAAACGTTAGTATATCCCCCAAAGTTACATATCGAGACGATTATTTGGAGGGGGGGGAGGGAGGATGTAGAGGAACATCAATGTACTCACTCATTTGCTTCACTTCTCTTACAAATAGTCTTTGAACCACCTAAAAAAAATAATTGCGAACAATACTTGAAAGTCACTAATGTAGGAATTATTTTTGTTTGTTTTGTAAAATTATATATTTAATAAAAAGAGTTATCGAAAAATTTATAAAAATATTTCCTTAAGGGTTACTGTAAATTGGCTTTTTCATGAATAAGTGAAAGAACAAAAATTATTAATAAAACAAATATATTCTTTGTTTTGCAGTTGGGGCAACAAAAGAAAAAATAGTGTATTAGATAATAAATTAAAAAGGATTATATTCACACATTTATATTCTTAAACTGGCCACTATAAACTATAGCATGAGTGTAATTATAAATTAAAAAAGAAATACAAAATATTGGTTTTAAAGTAAAACTTTTTATTTCGTTAGTACAAGCACATCATCAACAGTGTTTATTTCTACTGTTTAACACATTTATTTATAAAGTCAGCCTTATTTGTAAGCCATTTTATCAAAACTACAGAAGCTGCTATCACAAAAAATAAATCCAAATGGTTATCTTGTTATTTTCATATTTAATCAGTGTAAAAACACCTAAAAGGACAAAATAATTTTAAAAAAAGGTGTTTGTTGTGGAAGTTTTGATTGCCAAAAGTGAAAGTTAGAACTGCACAACATATGGGCTTGCAGGTTATATGGTTTGGTATATGATGACTACATAAAAGTAGATCTGGTAGATTTTCCTAGTTTGAAGATAAGGTTATATATGTAAGGACATCAGGGACTATATCTTGAACAAATTGTATAAAAAAATGTTGGCTTGCAGACCGCAGTTCTCAAACAAATAAGTCCATACCATATAATTTATGTCACAGGTCACTAAAATAGTTCACTGCAACCAAGCCACAATAGCCTACCTTGGATGATAATTTTTAGGACTTGGATGACCACTTTCTTTGCATGTAGCCTAGATAACATTAACTTATGAATAATAAGATCATGATTTAATATTAGTTTAATTAAAATAACTTTGTTTTTAATTTAATGTTTTGAAAAGGTGTATTTTGGGAGTAATACCTTATATATCAATATCACATTTGTATCGAAATTGTTTTATTTGTTTTGATAGGTACAATAAATACAATATATTATACAATATAATATCTTATTATGGTTGTTTTTATCATCGTCTTCATTATTATTATATGCTTAAGAAGGCTGAAAATACCAGGATCATTAAAATTTGGAAGTTTTTAATAACTATAGGCCTAAAATTAAAACAAAATTCACTAAATCAAAAAATAAGTGTAAAACATAAATATTGATTATATTTTGTGTTGACTTATGTTCTTTGCATAATAATGCTGACCCATGATCTTTTGTGGTGTATTATGTCATCACTTCCTATAGAAATTAAATTGTTTATTTGATTAATAGTGCTCAAAAACTAGAACGTATGAATGCATGAAAGGTTTAAATTGATTTTTATGCTCGTTGGTGAATATAGATGTTCTTCTTTTTTCCATGATTTCTATAACAGTGCATGTTATTTCATTTATGCTCTTTGGTGGAGTGTTTTGGTAACAATGTATGTTATTTCGTTTCATAAATCTTAAGAGGTTTTAGTAAATGGCCTTATTCTATATTAATAAAATGAAGAGTTTGTGTGTCTATGTGTATGTCTGTTTGAAGCAAAGAAAAGCATTGCTCGGGTTAGCCCCACAATGCATTGCGTGGTTACCCCAGCTACTTCTACTAGCTTTAATATAAAAGAGAATGTCTGTGTGGTGTATTGTACTATTATTTTTTTGTGCACCTCATTTTACTTCCCATCAGGGCTATCTGCTTATTTGTGCTTATGCATCGGTGGCATTTGCATGGTTATGAAGTAGGAAGACCCCAAAGTAAATATGCGATTTTTTTTAAATATTGACTAGTTCTAGAACAGTGGTTCCCAAACTTTTTGTAATCCTTATCACCCCAACAATTTCATTAATTTGGAGTAACACCAAGATAATGCTGAGTATTTACTATTTCGGTACATTTTTATTGTTGCCCAGGGAATCTGTTTTACTTTTGGCTTCAATTGTTTCGAATATATTTATAAGATTTGATGAGGCCCTATATTTTTTCGGCTTTAATTTGCTTGTTTTGTTTGGCTTCTTACGGCATACTTGGAGGAATAATTTTGTGTACGACAGTTTGCGAACCGCTCTTCAAGAAGATATTTAAAAGGCTGTTTTTAATGTAAAGTAAAGGATCAAGGAGGCAATGTTTGATAGTTGAAATAATGTTTTTAGCAAAAATAATATTTAATATGCCTGTGTTAATGTAAATAATACTTAGCATAGCGTCTTACTACCTGTTCGGGTTACAAGCTTATGTACCAATCCAATTAAGCTAATGGGTTAGGAATTGGGAAGGTTGAATAAAGAGGAAGTGAACCCGCATTTGCGTGGAGGGAGAGTGGTAAACCATTTAGGAAAACCCACCTCGATCTCCCCGTCCTCGGCAGTCTAGCTCAATATGAAACCAGCGCATTAGCTAACTACGCCACTGAGGCGGGCTTATGTAATTAATGTAACCTTTCACCAGATGTAAGAATACTAATTTTTTTTATAGAACACCCAATATTTTTTTCAGGATTAAAAACAATACCTGTAACGATACTATCCAAGGTCAAGATGGTGGTTAGATATAGTTGTAAATCTAAGCAGATCGTAGGGCAGTGTTCCGCAAACTTTTTAAGTTCATTGTACACTTAACAAACTTACATTTTTTGTGGGACACTGTTTTGTTTTGAGCAGAAGAAAATGGATTACACACCCATTCTAACAGTTGTACAGTAAATCAGAATTAGGAATGTATAGATTAATTTTTTCCTGAACTAACTTCAAATGTTACAAGATTAAAGGTTGAAGTATTTGTTCTGTGCCTGCTTCTTTAACATTTGGAAACATTTTGTTCACATAATTAGTAATTTTAGTACACCATAACTCTAACTTTATGTGAAATCTTTTGATTTTGTCAGCTATATTTAAAATATTAGTAAGTACGACTAAGTGAGACAAGCAAGTTTACCTGAATTTGCATGAACTAAGTGTGGGCCTGAATTTGCATGAACTAAGTGTGGAAAATCATTTAGGAATAAAACACTTAAGTGTATCCAGTCTGGATTGGAACCCCAACCTCACTGTCTGCAGCAAACCAGACAAGACAAAACTGATACCTTTGTCTGATTGGCTGCTGGTGTGGTTCTAAGAAATTTATAACTAAACAATAATTTTGTTTCATATAATTCTGAAAGCTGACTTTTACTCAATTTAAAATCCTCTTCTTAATTAAAATGCTGTGCTTCTCATACCAATGACTTATCTTACGATTAAGTGAAAATGAGGGTTTTCTTTTGCCAAATTATTTTAAAAGTATTATTGATGTTTAATAATAAATTAGTATTCTGCAATATAAGATACACTACACTCTTGCTTATTGATAAGGAGATCAACAGATGCTTGCTCATATTAAGAAAGTAATAACCTTATTCTCCCCTTTTTAATTGTTTTAAAATTATATTGTTGTCAGTTAAAAGAACAATTGAGAGATAAAAAGACACTGATTTTTATCACGATTTAAATCTAAGCCTTTCGGTCACAATCCATCATGATGACACTAAGCTAGCTATGGTGGTTTAATAACTTTTTATAATTAAACTACAGTTACTTAAAAAACAGATGATTATTAATCTATAAAATAAAAAATTTCATTATTTTGTCGAAAAACACCATACTTTTCATCCATCCATTTAATACATTAATAATAATAGTGATAAATATGTACTAGTAATAGTGAAGATCTGGTTTTAGGCTGTAAGCATATTAGCAGTGTTTAAATGTATAGTCAGATGTCAGAGCTAAAATCATACTAGATTTACTTTAATCTATTAATACGCTAAGTCGTGTGTTTTTAAGTCATCACACTCAACAAATAGGATCAATTTTGTCAGCAGTTAAAAGAGATAAAGTGATATTTTACTACATCTATTTTATAAATGTTTTATTTTATCTTGAATCCCACTCGAACACATTGAATAACGACCCCGTCTCTCTTGAATATTGCATCTACCATCTTATTAGGGCCAAGTGGCGTAATATATCCGCTGAATTTCGGGAACTTGAGGAATGTCCATGACTTGGGTTTCAAGAAATAATCCACCTGAAAATATAGATAATAATATAATAAGTATCCATTCAGAAATTTCCAGTAACTTAAGGGATGGACTGTCTTAAGACCAGTGATTTTTTTTATTAGACCTTTATTAGCAACACTTCTAAAACAAATTTTAAAACCATAGGCACCCCATATATTGTTACCAGGGAAAGCAATGTTTGACAGGACTCTACTAATAAGTTAAAAAAGCCCTCTCCTATTTTTACTTCAATCATTAATCATATATCACACAAATATGCAAGCATGATGTTAAAATAAACTGGCCTTAGCATAAACAATTGCCTCCTTACCCATACCTGATTCAATATGTATATCACCATTCACTAGGACTAGGGATGTGGTATCAAAAGAAAAGTATCAATACTGTACTCATTAAAAATATCAGAAAAAAAATATTAATACCATACTAGTATTGAAATAAAAGTATTGATAACAGTAAGTATCAATATCGAAATGCACATAAACTTCTCTACTTCGTCTGATTGAGGCAACCTTGGGTTAACTGGTTCGCACTCGTCCAGTCGCTCGGTCAGGCATTAGAATTTATTGATAAACGAAGATGAAAGAACAGCTATGAATTATGAGGAGCTAAAAGAGATTGAATGCTAAAAGTTGCTTCTTGCCTGTCAGGCAGAAAATGAGTGAGAGTTGAGAAATAGTGTCATTTGTTCTTCCTCCATAGTCCACCCTAGTAAACATCCTATCCCAGCATGAATGAAGATAGCAAAAAAGTTGTTTCTTTCGATACCGATCCGATACCAGAGTTTGAGTACTAATATCAGTAAAAGTATCGGAAAAAAAGTATCGAGTAAAAAAATACTATTAATGAAAGGAAAATATTGATATAAGTAAAGTATCGATACTTTTTTTCACGTCCCTAACTAAGATTGACCTTCACCAGTGTTTACACAGTATAAGGGGCCAGTCTCACAAAAGACTAGACTGCCAGTGACTAGAAGGTCAAGGTTCGAATCTTGGCAGAGTGCACTGGCTATGGTAGCCACACATGATTCATCAATGTTGCTAATACATGTGCTCTCTTTCAAAAACAACCTTACTAATGTAAATAAATAAAAATAGCACTTTAACAAGGATTTGAACCGGTCATCTGGCTTAATGTATCGACCAGGATTCATATTACTGTCTGAATGTCATTTTTCTGTGTCACAATCACACTATCAGAGTGTCATCTGAAAATATTATTTATATTTATTAATAATCTTGGTCACTCACCATGTATACAACACATGTTCTTATAGTAAAAACTTTTTAGTTCAAACTAGTATCAGTCTGCTAGTTTTATTGACTAGCTGCGGGGAACAGTAGGAATAAGGTACTTTTCTAGAGAAATCCACTATCATTATTTAGGAGAGTAGATGGAAGATTACATTATATAAACGCAACGCACCTAACCAAGTAGCGAATCTTATTCTTCGAGATCTGAGGCAAGCATGATAGGATTCAAATTTACCAATCTTAAACAAAATTGCTGGATATAAATATTAACACCAGTAGCTTACATTTGGTTGGGGGCATACAAATCCCGCACTGTCCTTTATGTATTTCCACACATCACTCACAAGAAGGTTGTGTTCAGCCTCTGTGCAGAGATTGTACAAAGTAATATGGTACTCCACATTGTAAAATATTCCGTTTTCATCGTAACTACCATAATACATAACAAGGTCCATCTAAAATATAAAAATATATTATTTAGATATATAAAATCCAATTATAAAATAAGACTTCATTCTTACTAAATACATTAAACAGTTTTATGTTTTACATCCCAAGTGCATTTTTGAGTCCAGTGTGCTTGACCCCGGCCCAGAAGAGCATGCTGACTAGGTGCTACACAATGTAGCTATCCACTCTTCCACAGGCAAATTCTGGTGCATTTACCCTCGATTGCTTTCCTCATTGCTACCTCTCTGGGTTAAGTTTCTAATATAGTTGGCTCAAATCCACTATCTATTTTATGAATCCCGAATCCAAATCTTGGAAAAAATGATGACCATAAAAGGAAATATAAATATAATATAATAATATAAAATACAAATAGTAACTAATTATGTTATTTTTTATGTAACATTCAGTTAAGTGTTAAATTGCTGGTCTGGAACCAGGTTGTGGAGCTTGTAATATAATTATGTTGGTTTTGAACCACCAATAGGCAATATTAGAGCTCTAAAATAAATGACACTTAAAAATGGGGGTGAAAAAAATTTAATGATTAGGTCTCACTCAAATCCAAAATTTTCTTGAATCCTCATATCTCAAGGATTCGAGAATTCGATGCTCCCATCCCTAGTTTCTAGCAAACCTTGTAATGTATAATATGTCGATAAAAAGTAGCTTACACCAGTGGTTGCATAGCCCGAGGCGTTACTCCCCAATTGACTGGATTAACAGTGATGGTCGGGTTTATCCTAAATGGTTTCCCATTTCCTCTACACACAAATGTTGGCACTTTCCTAAATATTCAACCTTACTCATCCCTACCACATTGATGCAATTATTTAAATAGGCTGTGTTAGATATAATGCACAAACATACAAATGAATAAAATCATGTAAAATAACCAACAAAGTAGATCTTTGTAAACTAAATGGTACGAAACTCCGCACGGACTTTCTCACTCTTTTGTTTAAAAATGGAGATATTTACTCAAAACTCGTAATATATGTGAAACGAGATAATATAAACTAGCAAACCCAAGGATAAATTGCACTATACATATGTAAAACATTTTTTGAGTCCCAGTTTTAAATTTTATAATTTTATTGTTAAAAAAAATTGTCCTCATTTGTATGTTTAGACCAATAAAAAAGATTGATATTGGGTCCACAAGGGTCAACACTTTGTATTCAAATTTCTACTTCCTGTTAAAATTTTCGACATTTTACTAGGTGTTGCACATCTTCATGTCATCGCATTGATATTAAATTCCTCATTTATCCTCATTTATAAATTTTGACCAATAAAAAATGTAAATATTGACTATTGAGTCTAAAATAGAGATAGATCATTGTTGTACAAACATTTTTCCTAAGAGGTGTAAGGAAAAATGAAATAAACTTTTTGAAAGACTTACTTATATTTAATTACTTACTCTATGGCATTGGAGAATTATTGCATTAAAACTTAAGTAGTATCTCTTTACAACTAAAGCTCCCAAAATTGTATTAATATATTTGCCAATATCTCAGAAACTGTTGGTTTTATAAAAATATATTTCATATAAAAGTTTTTTATTTTTAATAATACTACAATTTTGCAATGATAAGTTATTTATTATCTCCAATAGTTGCGGAGATACGGAAATTTCCGCTTCTGTAAAGTACCCTAAAAGTCATTTACACGGGAAAATGAAAATAGCCAGTTTATTTATAATCTTAATCAACTGCCTAGATACGAATTTTAATCAAAATCGTTAGAGCCGATTTTGAGAAAATCGATTTTTTCTCTTTTCACCCTTTATTAAAATACTCTTAATTTTTAGTTTAAACAGACACACAGACAGACGGAATTGCAAAGACTATTTTTTAGGGTTCGGGAGGTCATGAGACGTTGACATCCATCAACATTTTTAAGGTTAGATTTGTTTTACAGTCGAATTACTTTACCTTTTGTGTTCGAAAAGTTTAAAAATATAAATATTTGCATATAGATTGAAAGTTATTGGTTTTATAAAAATATGTTTCGAATAAAATATTTGTATTATAAATAGATCTACATATTTTAATGATAAATAATTCATATCTCAAATAGTTTCGGAGATATGATAAAAAATGAGAATTTATGCATCAGACCGGAGCTCTTAAAGTCATTTTGCCGAAATATTGAGGGTAGCCATTTTGTTTGGAATATTTAGAAATGTTTAGAAATGAAACTTAATAAAAATTGTTAGAGCCGATTTTGAGAAAATCAACTTTTTCTCTTTTTGTCCTTCAGTAAACTACCCTTAATATCCAATTCGAAAAACCCCTTGGGACAATCCTATGAAAACCCTAAATACCAAGTTTTAGCCCGATCGGTAAAATAGTTTAGACTCTAGTTGGAAGTACCTACAGACAGACAGATGCACGGAAATTCAAAAACAACTTTTTCAGGTTTGGGGGGGTCATGAAATGTCGAGATTCATCAAAATCTCAAGTTCGATTTTTTGACGATCACAATACTTTATCTACCTGTAAGATAGCGAGAAAGTAAAAAATAACAGAGGGTTACTGAAGCAGTTCTACTTAAATACCTATTTTTTTACTTTCTCTCTATCTTACAGGTAGAGAAAGTATGGTGATCGTCAAAAAAATCGAACTCGAGATTTTGATGAATTTTGACGTTTCATGACTTCCTGAATCCGAAAAAGTGGTTTTTGAATGTCTGTCTGTCTGTCTGTCTGTCTGTCTGTCTGTACCTCCAACTAGAGCCTAAACTATTTTACCGATTGAGCTGAAACTTGATATCTAGGGTTTTCATAGGGTTGCCCCGAGGGGTTTTTGGAATTGGATATCTACCCCTAAAATTAAGGGTAGTTTACTGAAGGGAAAAAAGAGAAAAAGTCGATTTTCTCAAAATCGGCTCTAACGATTTTGATTAAATTTCATTTATGAACATTAATAAATATTCCAAACAAAATGGCTACTCTCAATATTTCGGCAAAATGGCTTTAAGGGCTCCGGTCTGATGCGTAAATTAACATTTTTTATAATAGCTCCGAAACTATTTGAGATATGAAATTACTTAGCATTACAAATATGTATATATATTTATAATACAAATATTTTATTCGAAACATATTTTTATAAAATCAATAATTTTCAATCTATACGCAATTATATATATATTTTTAGCTTTTTGGACATTAAAGCTTAAGTATTGCGATCGTAAAAAAAACTAACCTGAAATGTTGATGGATTTCGACGTCTCATGACCCCCCGAACCCTAAAAAATAGTCTTTGCAATGCCGTCTGTCTGTGTGTCTATTAAAACTTAAAATTAAGGGTAGTTTACTGAAGGGCAAAAAGAGAAAAAGTCGATTTTCTCAAAATCGGCTCTAACGATTTTGATTAAATTTCATTTATGAACATTAATAAATATTCCAAACAAAATGGCTACTCTCAATATTTCGGCAAAATGGCTTTAAGGGCTCCGGTCTGATGCGTAAATTAACATTTTTTATAATAGCTCCGAAACTATTTGAGATATGAAATTACTTAGCATTACAAATATGTATATATATTTATAATACAAATATTTTATTCGAAACATATTTTTATAAAATCAATAATTTTCAATCTATACGCAATTATATATATATTTTTAGCTTTTTGGACATTAAAGCTTAAGTATTGCGATCGTAAAAAAAACTAACCTGAAATGTTGATGGATGTCGACGTCTCATGACCCCCCGAACCCTAAAAAATAGTCTTTGCAATGCCGTCTGTCTGTGTGTCTATTAAAACTTAAAATTAAGGGTAGTTTACTGAAGGGCAAAAAGAGAAAAAGTCGATTTTCTCAAAATCGGCTCTAACGATTTTGATTAAATTTCATTTATAAACATTAATAAATATTCCAAACAAAATGGCTACCCTCAATATTTCGGCAAAATGGCTTTAAGGGCTCCGGTCTGATGCGTCAATTAACATTTTTTATAATAGCTCCGAAACTATTTGAGATATGAAATTACTTAGCATTACAAATATGTATATATATTTATAATACAGATATTTTATCCGAAACATATTTTTATAAAATCAATAACTTTCAATCTATACGCAATTATATGAATTTTTTTAACTTTTTGGACATTAAAGTTTAAGTATTGCGACCGTAAAAAAAAACTAACCTGAAATGTTGATGGATGTCGACGTCTCATGACCCCCCGAACCCTAAAAAATAGTCTTTGCAATGCCGTCTGTCTGTGTGTCTATAAAAACTTAAAATTAAGGGTAGTTTACTGAAGGGCGAAAAGAGAAAAATTTGGTTTTCTCAAAATCTGCTCAAACGATTTTGATTAAAATTCGTATCTAGGCGTTGATTAAGATTATAAATAAACTGGCTATTTTCATTTTCCTATGAAAATGATTTTTAGGGTACTTTACAGAAGCGTTAATTTCCGTATCTCCACAACTATTTGAGAAACTAAACAACTTATCATTGCAAAATTGTAGGACTATTAGAAATAAAAAACTTTTATTTGACATATATTTTTATAAAAGCAGCAGTTTCTGAGATATTTGCAAATATATTAATACAATTTTGTGAGCTTTAGTTGTAAACATATACTACTTAAGTCTTAACGCAATAATTCTCCAATGCCATAGAGTAATTAAATATAAGTATCTAAAAAAGTATGTTATTTTTCCTTAAAGCTCTTAGGAGAAATGTTTGCATAGCAATGATCTATCTCCATTTTAGACTCAATAGTCAATATTTACATTTTTTATTGGTCAAAATGTATAAATGAATAATTAAATATCAATGCGATGACTTGAAGATCTGCAACACCTTATAAAATGTTAAAACTTTAACCAGAAATCGAAATTTTAATACGAAGTGTTGACCCTTGTGGAAGACATTAAACTGTTTGAAATGTTCTTAGGTGGACAAAGATGCGCCTCTTTTCTCATTGATTCTATATCATTGTATATTATTTTATGCGTGTTCTTATGTGGAGTGGTGATGATACAATGTACATTATTCCGTTCAGAAATCTTACGAGTTTATAGAAAAAGAGAGAAAGTCTGTGCGGTGCGCCGTACCATTTATTTATATAAATAATGGGAGAAGAAACATCATACTAAGGTATTTATTATTAACACCACGTCTTACTACCTGTTCAGATTATTTGCATATGTACTAGTTATGCTAATGAGCTTGGGATGAAGAAGGTTGAATTTATAGAAAGTGTACCCACATTTGTGTGGAGGCAAAGTGAAAAAAGATTTTGGAAAAACCACCATCAGTATGGGGATTCAAACCCCGATCTCCCTGTCATTGGCAGTCTAGTTTAACTCAAGAATGATGCATTAGACCATGCAGCCACTGAAGCAGGTATTTATACTAAAGTAAATGTCATGAATGAATGTTGTATTCTGCATCAATAGCTGATTTGATAAAGCAGATTAATTAAGGTCATAAGATCAATTATAGCTGCCTGGTCACTATTTACTATATTTAAAATATCCTCTTATGGTTGATAAAATGTACCTAGGGATGTAGTATCGAAAGAAAAGTATCAATACTGTACTCATTAAAAGTGTCAAAAGAAAAATATCGATACCATACTAGTATCAAAAGAAAAGTATCGAGAACAGTAAGTATCGGTATAGAAACGCACATAAACTTTTCTGCTTCGAACTTGCTCATTGATAAAGGAAGGAGTAGTAAACATGTCGCCATTTGATGATGAAAAAACAGCTAAAAGAGATTGAATGTTAGAATTGCTTCTTGCTTGTCGTGCAGAAAATGAGTGAGAATAGAGAAATATTATCATTTGTTCTTCTTCCAAAGACCACCCTAGTAAACATTTAATCCTAGCATAAGTGATGATAGCAAAAAAGTTGTTTCTTTCAATACCAATCACATACCGGAGTGTGAGTACTAATATCAGTAAAAGTATCAGAAAAAAGCATTGAGTAAAAAATACTAGTATCGAAAGAAAAATATCAATATTAGTAAAGTATCAATACTTTTTTCAGATCTTTAAATGTACCTGCTGTCTAAGAAAGGGCTGAAATAAAATAAAGAATCATGTCTATAAAAATAAACATTGCAACCTAAAAATAATTGTTCTTTTGAATAATTCAACTCTTAAACTTGTTTTTGTTGCATGGTTATGACATTAATGATTTGTGCGTGTGGCCTCTTTTTTATCAAAATGTGGGTGAGCAGTATGTTGTGTGATCACCCCAGTGAACATGGAAACTATTAAGTAGAGGTTCATGTGTGTTTTGTGGCTTGCAGAGTTTAAATAGATTTGATTGTAATAAATCTGACTTGATCTGATAAATATATTAGTTTTAAGAACCAATCGTTGTTGATTAGTTACATGATGCCTGAACCAAAATATCCCTCGGGTACTGTATTCAATACCTGTACAGATGGTCACATTCTATAAGGCATCAGACTCACAATATGTGTGTTTCCCACAACAGGAAGGTTGAAGTTCGAATCTTGGCCAGGTGGGTGAGGGCTAAATTTACACTTATGGTTTCCCCATACTCTTTATTTATGCAAAAGCCATTCACCCATAGATAAATCCGTTTAGTAATAAATGTGTTAAACTATATATTAACTAGATTAAAACTTTGAACTTAAGGTTTGATGTACTGATGCATCTGTGTTTTTTAAATCACTATCTTTTTAACAGTTTAATAAGGGGCTGGGGATGAGCAAAGTGCTTTATTATGCAACAATTGATGCTTCTTGAATGCATGCATTGTAGTATATACCCCATCATGAATCATTGACCAAAGTATATTAAGTTTCCCGCTTACTGTGTGGGCTTCAGATAGATTTTTCTTGAATGTGATCCACATCATTGTTGAACGTTGTCCATCTTCCAGGGGATTTTGTATTCAAAACACTACTCATCTCTTTCAAATGTTTGTCCTCTTTCATGGTTATGATATAATTCTGGAGCTCCATTAACTTGCCTAAACTCAGCTGAACACAAATTTAAACTGCACAAACCATGAAACAAACATGACCTTTTGGTGTTGTGTTATCATGTCAATAAACACAGTGATTTTAAATAAATACAGTGATATCTCTTAAAAGGGGACACCTTCTGGGATCAAGAAAATGTCCTTTATTAAGTAGTGTTCATTATTTGGAAAAATATTATATATTTAATAATTCACAATGCTAGAACACAGTTTAATATATATTAACCTTTATTGTGTAGAGATTGAGTACAACAATTTAATTACTGCATTATACACAGAAGAATACACCAATTAAATTAAATGTAAACAGTAGGCCCTCTGTACTGTAGGTCTATATGTGTATCTGAGCACAGACTAGACTGAAAGAATAATTTCATAGGTTATTTTATTAACTTTTGCTAGATGGGTAAGGATGTGTTGTTCACACTTTGCGGAAGACATCGGCATTCTTGACATTCGCACAGTAAAATATTGTGTATGGAATGGCGTTTTAAATTTTTGCCCGCTGTTTAGAGATTTGCATGCATAAATATGCATCTTTAGAAGTGTGCACATACATAATTGGTAAGTTGTTATACCATAAAATCCTATGTTATGTTGACAGATAAATTTAAACTGTCCGGCATAAAGAATAATTTGCTATTCAAAGGTGTCTGTTATGGGAGATTTCACTGTATAACTATTGGTTCAATTTGATATTTAATATTTGCATTTTTCATCTCTTATTTTCTGTTAAAGTTAATTTTCCTTTTTTGTATAGATATATTTTTTCATTTAAATCTTCTACTTGTTTTTTAATTAATAAATTTTAGCTTTTGAATTTACATTAAAGATATTATGTAATTATGATCAATACATATAATGAATAAGGTAATGAATAGCACAACCCATCAATATACCATCAAATTACAAACAAATGTAGGCATTGCAAACAAAATTGGTTTAACTTACGGTGACTCTGTTGTCTAGTGGGAACGGAAATCGGAACTGTCCTCTGTCGATGTGGAATGTATTATCCCACCTGGAGTAATCACTTGCCAAAAAGAAGTCTATCTGATTATTTCCTTGGTTTCCTGTAGCACCTCGTCTAGGTTTGTCACCACAATGTTCAATGAAGTTCAAAGTGATCAAGAAATCCTGGACGCTCAATTTATCAACAGATAGATTAGAACAATTGATGACTTCTACTACATCAACAGGACATCCTTAGTTCAGGATACAAGTAAAGTGTGTGTTGACATTTATATTGTTTTAATTGGTTAGCCACTTAGAGTTAAAACAAGAAAATTGTCAAACAACATAGTAGAGTTAGATTAAATATGGCTGAAAAATGACACATGGACACGGGATGCAAACTCTGGACTTTGTATTAACATGGCAATGATCTACTACTGAGCTATTAAGGAATTGTCCATTGCTCAGAACTATACTTCACTCAAAGATTAAGTAAGAGGGAAGAATGACCCTGTGCTTGGCAGGAGAGCATTAGTATGCTAAACCCATGTTCCCAAGTTCCATTCCTGTGTCATTTTTCAATCAAATTTAATTGAAGAATACACCCCAGTGCATGGTTATAACCAAACCAAAGTTAATGTTCAACTATTGAATATAATTTGCCTTGGGCAAGGAAATGTAGGTAGGCCTGCTGCATCCACTTAAGAACAACTACAGACAAATTTATTTTCCCATAATCAGGTAAAATAGTAAAATTAATAGTTTTAAAACTCAAGATTTTACATGCCCTTAACAATAAGTGAGTATTGGCAAACTGGATCTCTTAATTATATTTAAATTTTGAATAACTGTCAACTAATATTTATTTCATGTGTGTGGTTCCAAAGATGTAATACAATATTTCCTGACATTCCTTGAAAATCAATTTATTTTAAGTATGGGGTATGTTTTCACAACAGTATTTATTATTTCAAACACTGAAGAAATGTTTTAACTTTGTATTTGGAGTTGTAGACAACATATCAGAGAGAATTAAAGTTAGAATCTCAAATGAAACCTGTTAATTTCTGAAAGATGAATTTGTTCAACTTTCAAACTAGAAACGTGAGTTTTAAATTATGGTTGTTCATTTTAAAGAAAACAAGAACATCGTTTAGTTGTTACTTAGAGTGAGTGGTTTTTAGCACCTCATATTATTATTACCTGTTGGTTATATGCAATATATACTAATTATGCTAATGAGTTATGGACGAGGAAGGTTGAATTTAGAGGATGCGAGCCAAATTTGCATGGAGGGAGAGTGGAAAACCATTTAGGAAAAACCACATTCAGTACACCTGATCGAGATTCAAACCCCAATCTCCCTGTCATTGGCAGTCTAGTATGTTGTAAGAGTGACGCCTTAGACCATGTGTCCACTGAAACAGGTAAAACTATTGTTGTTCATAAAGTCTTTTTATAATAATTAGCTTTATTGTTCTATAAAGTTTTCCTTCTATCCACCCTCTTAAATATAAATTAAATCTTGCATCTAATGCTATCTTTAGATTCATGTTTATTTAAATGTACAATTCAACCCTTAAAATTGAATGTAGACATCGAAAATCGTGCTTTTCCAGACATTTTGTAAGGTGCCATCCATTAAGCTATCAATGGAGGATGACCCTCATTGGAGAGCATGCGAGCTTACACATCAATTTCATCTGGTTTGTTTGCCAATGACGGAGAGGTTGGGGTTCGAATCCAGGCCAAGTGTAACCTAATGAGGATTTGTTTTTTCCTAAATAATTTTGAATTTTTCCTCTCTATAAATATGGGCACATTTCCTTTAAATTCTACCTTCCTCAGCCCTAACCTATAAGTGTAAGTCTTTGGATAGCCCAAATAGTTGGAAAGCCTTAATGTATGTAAAAATGGACTAGAGCTCTGAATACTTTGCTCATCATGAAATTGTTTCAAAAATACCAGTGTTTCTATACATTTTTAATAATAGATCCTTAATTATTAATTTAACATTCATTGGCAGCTAAGATACAAGAGTAATTCATAAAATGACAATTAGTGGTTAATTTTGCTAGTGTGAAGACACCATTATATAAAATAAAGTTTTGTCCACTACAGCTGTTTAACTTTTTATTTGATTCAAGAGCAGGCGAATCTAAATGGTTACAACTCTCAAAAAATGAAATGGTGTGGCAACATGGTGATATGAACTATATATTTTCTTATTCATTCTAAACTAGCACACAGCTGTAAGAGCAGTAACTATTTCTACTTGCTCTTATATTTTATACCATTTTAAACTAATATAATTCTAGGACTGTTTGATAAATATATAATTTAAGCTCTACTCTCAAGAGCCAGCAAACGTTTGGCTCTGATTAGTGTTAAATGTATTCCAAATAAAAATTCCTGTTACCACCATCCCCTTCTCTGCTCTTTTTTTCTTCTTCAATATTGTGTAGTATAGCAATCATATTTTAATGTAGGCTCGGGTATCCTATTTATGAATTATGTTTTGCTGCCTAATGCTCCTTAATATGGTTATGTTTGTTTTTCAATAATATAAGTTTACTATAAATAATTTAACTACAACAAATTAAATGTAATCAACTCAAATATAAAATACAGCTTACCTGTGCAGTATATGTGCAATAAATCACAATTGTATTAAGTAATACCACCACTTCCAATCCGATTGGTAGAAAAACTTGCATTATTGAGTTATTACTTTATTCTTGCAAACAGTTTATTTTCTGTACCTAGTGATATTTTATTTATGAAGTTCAAATACAAATTGTGTCAGTTTACATATTTTATTCAAATTTATTGGTTTACATTTATTGAACTACCTACATAATTATTGATACAATCTGCATTTATACTTAATGTTTATATAACTAAACATCTCACATTGATAAAGATATTATTGTTTCATTTGTACCTTGCTTAGAGTTTTCTTTTCTTATTTTGTAGTCACATTTAAAAATAATTCAGGAAAAACTAATAGTCTTCATAAAATTGATTTTACTGGCTCCTAAATACTTTATTACTGGCATTCTAATAATTGACTATATACTAAGAAAATCATTTAAATTTATTTTAGTACTCAGAATCCATATTAGTAGAGGCATTAAAGATTTTATTTCTTTTAAATTAAAGCACTCATTGTATTATTTCCTAAATTTAATAGTTTATTAAATTAATCAATGCTAAAAAAAGAAGTAACTTCAAGTTATCATCAGTTGATGTTCTATTCAATTTCAATCAAACTGTTATTAAATCAAGTTCCTACTATATAATGCCTAAATTACACCTTCAAACAGCCTGAGTAAATTCTTAGCCGGGGAAGTAATGCAGAGCACCCAATTAAAAAATTTTTTTTTTACAAACTATAAATTTACTAAATCTGCTTTCACAAATTCATACATCAAGTCATGTGATCTGCAACTGTCACTTTTGACAATACATACTAATAACACAGTAAAATGTTATTAGTGTTCACCACAAAATTTTGAGTCTTTTAGTTATTACATTAAACATAAGGGTTATTAAGAGCGTGTATTTATCCATGGTTATTTATTGCATTGCTTAGGTGCCAGGCACTAATACAGCTGGGTTCAGGCACCACATCGTAGTGCGATAACTTGGAGTCTTTATAAGAAAACATTGGTGTTGAGACAGTTAAAAACATTTTACTATGCCTAAAAATACACAATATTTAAAACAAATAAACTTTTAAACTAAAAAAACTTTTTTATTGATTCCATTTTGGATGCTGTCAAGTCAAGAAATCACAAAACTATACTTCATTGCTATCTCTGCTTCAATCACAATAAGTGTATGTTTCTTAGTTAATTGGCCAAGATATGGGCTAATGACAATTTATTCTTATGAGTTAGGATGGAGGAGGTTGTTTAGAGGACATGCAGATGCTTTAGTGTGGAGAAAGGATGGGTAATCTAAAATGTTAAATCACATCTAGAAATATCAACCTCCCTATCATAGGCAACCAAGTGCAATATAAGCCTGACACCCTGGACCACTCAGCCATTGGCACAGGTAAATAAGCCCTGCATATCTATGATAATCATTTTGTAATCTAAGAAGCATTTTCACTTTCTTACGTCCCCTCAGGTAGAGAAAGTATTGTGAATGTCAAATAATTGAGTGAGATTTTGATGGATATCAACATTTCATGAAATGAAACTGGAAAAGTTTTTTGCAACGCTGTCTGTCTCTATCTTGGCCTAGAGCTGAAACAATTTTACCAATCGGGCTAAAGCTTGGTATCTAGGGTTTCATAAGGTTCCCTCGAAGAGTTTTTGGAACTAGATACCTGTCTAACCCTAAAATTAAGGATAGTTTACTTACGGGCCAAAAAAAAAGTAATTTTCTTGAAATTGGCTCTAGTAATTTTGACTAAAATTCATATCCAGGCATTGTTTATCGTTACAAACAAAATGACGCATGTAATTTTTACAGAAAAATGACTGAGGTTACTATACATATGTGGATATCTCCCACTTTGATCCTATCTCCACAACTCTTTGGGATACAAAATAGCCAGGTTGTAGTACTTTTAAAAATAAAATAGTTTCATTTAAATATATTAAAAAAAGTTTCTAAGCCATTGAAAAATACTTTTTTTAAACCGAGGTCTGGTAACAGGGAGTTTATCCTAATGCTCTTTATTGAATAAAGATGTTACCTTTTCCTTAATATGTTTCTGTAACAATGTATATTATTTTATGTATGCTCTTTGGTGGAATATGATGCTCTTTTTTCCATTATGTTTATGCAACATATTTTGTTTCTCATCTTTTTTGAGTTTTAAGTAAATGTCTTAATTTTTAGGTAAAGGAGCAAGAAAGTTTGTGCTGTATACCCGTAGCTTTTGCTACTCAGAAAGTGGTCTCTGCAGTTTTACAAATGTGCACAACATCATCCGATGCTATTTTCAAGCCACCCATATTTTTACGGTTCATTAGCATGGAGTTTGATGACACAATAGATTTACTTTTAACTGAGTCTAAACATGTGTCACAATTAACAGTCTTTAATATCTTTTTGTCATAAAACCAGTTATATGTGCAACAATGTCACAATTATTGTAAGAAGAAAGCTTCAACAGATCACAAATGACAGGACCATCTGGATGAACAATGCTGTCCTGGATGTGTGAAGGACTCTTATCATTAACTTAATATTGTTACGATTGATTTTGAAAACAAAAGTATCGTTATTAGAACGCAATTTTGGCTGGTCATTGGAAACATGCAACTGTCTGATCTAACGCCAAACTGTTTCCTGTAGTTAAAGAACATATTTTGTGGTGAATTATTAGTCGTTTGTAAGCAGCTTCAAACTGATTAGCAGTTTCGTTATCATTGTGCCCTCCTTTACTTTTAAATGCACAAAAATATATTTCCATATGATCGTGGCTGAATTTATAGGTTGACACATAATGCTATGGAGTATCGTGACCTTTGACGAGCATGTCATAAAGGCCACGAATACTCTAGATACACACAAGAAACTAAAAAAAACCAGTTTTCCTGTTAGTCTTTAAAATAGATTCCCCATTTTTATGAGTTTTGAGGCCTTTAAGGTATTCTCCACACTCCAACAAATACTGTGTCACAGAATGATAAATGTAATGCTTAATTGGTGACTTCTATCCCTTGTTTAAGAGATTCTTACTGGTTAGTATGTCAAATAAATTGTTGATCCTATGAATAAAGTCAACTGTAGGTTGCATCCTAAGATCAACTTGAGTTTTAAATCCTTTTCAAAGAATTATAACGCATTCACTACGCTATTGCTTAAAGCTTGAGCCATAACCTTAACTTTCATTTTTTTCTCAATGCCATTCTATGTTACTTTTTTTAAGTTTGGTGGCTGCAAACAGATTCTCATCACTTTGAATTTTTTCCATTTTGACAAGTATTGCCACTTAATTACACCTCCATTTTCATCCACTGGTGATCCTGTAATGGCTAAAGCGTTCCTAACCAATGGCATGAATCAAGGATCACAAACACATCACTTCCACTTACTGGATGATTAAAATTAATTTGGATACTTGGGAAACCCAGGTTTACGCCAAAGACATTTGCCATTGATATGTTAGCAGTAGTGCCATCTAAAGTTAACGATATACTACCTCTACTCCTATTTCATGTTTGAATTGTAAGTTTTCATTAACAAGATTGGCTCCTTAAGAAGAACTGAGGCCATCTATCAGGAAGTAGCTAATGGATTTCTTCCAATGGCCACCAACACATTTTAGCATAAAAACCAATGCCTCTTTAACAACTGGTAATTGAGCATCATCTATAACCATGTCAAAGTCAACATACCCACAGAATTTGTTACCATCCCATTCTACATGTTAACGTATGGCAACCTCGTCCATTAAAAGGGCACAAAACACTTTTTTATTTTCAGAAGCTGCTTTTGCAACTTTTATTTTAAGTGCGGAAATAGCTTTGTGTATGAAACCTGGCTTTCCATCAATAGTCTGGTAGGTACCATTTTTTCAAAGTTTTAGGATGTGGCAAACTAGTGTTGAGGGTTTTTGTGTGTGATCAAAAGCTTTGCTTGATCAAAGTTCAAGTGGGTTGGGTACTTTTATCTTGTTGATTCCTTTGCAGCTTTCTTAATGAGATGTTTTGAAGAAACTGGTAGATACATCTATATAAAATACATACATATATATATATATGTATATATAAACTGGAAGACAGTAGGCCTACATGAATTCTCCTATGCACCTATAATTTTCAACCATAGAACTCAATCAATGTTGAATTATACGCAAAAATAATGAATCCCATGCTGAAGCCCTTATCAAGGCCTTCTTTTTTAGGTGGTCTAACATCGATTCCAAAAATACAACCATCTTCTCTAATCGACGTAAATCGTATCTTTTTTTTTAAAGCCGAATCTGATTTTTCACAATCTTTCAGCCCCCTTTGACCTTTTTTGGTTACATCCCACTCTTGTCAGAGAAATCACCCACATATTTAAATAGTCTGCATGGTTTTTAGGCAATAAGTTATCTGGTATTTCTTCGGAATTCCATGCCGAACTCCTAGCTTCAGTGGAAGGGGAAATAGGACTAAAATAATACAAAATGTTATTTTTCAAAGAATCACCTAGGCCCATAGTTAATTACAATATCAATAATATTTCTGAGTTTGATATATGTTTGGGTCCATTTAATTATGCCTGATGAATATGTTAATACAGCTATAGCATACATGTTGAAAGCTTTGATTTTGTTTAAATAACAAGTCTTTATTTGCATAAAAATATTCATATAAAAAGGTGAGGATCCAATTAAATAATTGGTTATTATTCCTAACCGAGAGGCAACAAGAAAAAATTATTTTATTTTAAATGTTATTACTTGAAATGCAACAAGAAAAATATGTGCCATAGGATAGCGTTAGCAAGTATAAAGTAAGTGCTTAGTGGCATTCTAGGTCTACTATGAATAATTAATATGAGTAGCACAAAGGCTTACTAATTGTCTGAAGACAATGGATGTATTGTTTGCTTGCATGGAGACTTTTGACGTTTAGAAGCTTTCAGAAGATGAGGTGA
The DNA here is from genome assembly GCA_902151455.1 of Timema bartmani. Lineage (NCBI taxonomy): Eukaryota > Metazoa > Arthropoda > Insecta > Phasmatodea > Timematidae > Timema > Timema bartmani. Next base: position 85,524 of record CABFWB010000700.1, on the reverse strand, counting down.
GAAAATTAACAGTGCTGGAACTGCTTTTTCTCTCAATCTACACCCACCCAATTTTTTCCTGTCAAAACATTCTTCAAGAAAATGTTTTGAACAAATTTTGGAACGTTGAGTTGGTGTGAACTTGTCATGCTTTTGTTTTCTTTTTTCTTTTTCTTTAGAGAAATTAGAATATGAATACAAAAATATAAACACATTTAAAAAAATGACCTGCGATACAACTTGTATAGGCCTACATCTATTCTGGGTATAATACATATAAGTTTAGTTTACACAAGTATACAGCCATGGGTAGATAGGCCTTGACATAGCCAAGCGTAGTTTAAGCCAGATTATACAAATGAAATGGCGTTGCTAAAAGCTAGGCTTACTTACACAATGCGACAAAATAACAGATATATGGGGAAAATATGGTAAAAACTGAGTTGGTTTATGTTGGACATAATATACATTAATGTATCAATGCATAGGTACAAACCTGTGGAAAGAAACTGGCCCACTCTTCACATATCTTTCGGAGCATCTGTATGCACAACACGCTAGCACCATTGTACTTTTCCCACTGGCAGCCGAGCTCTGCCCAAAGTCACATGGTTTATCCGCATACCGTGCCATTCCGGCTTCGCCGAAGGTCAGTTCATTATCCCTCTACCCATTTAGAAAAGCTCGATGTGTTTCGGTTTTCGGTGGTCTTTGAATGCACCTTTCCCAATAAATGGAAGCTATTTAAATAAATATTCTCTAACCTCCAGTCTGAAATTTGCTGGTACTCCATCCTCTTGAGAAGTGATCATCATCAATTCATTTATTTTACAATTCATATTTCAAGAATTATTGGTACCAAACATTTTTACTATTGATGCCTTTTTCATAAAATAAATATTTTGATTCTAGTATTACTAGAAAATTAATTAGCATTTGTATTATTCATTTTAATGGGAAGCTTTGGGAAAAGTTTATTACCATCTTTTTTAATCACCTTAGCTGACATCACCCGCCTCGGTGGAGTAGTTGGCTAATGCGCTAGTTTCGTGTTGAGCTAGACTGCCGAGGATGGGGAGATCAACATTCGAATCTCAGCCGGGTGAACTGGGGGTGGTTTTTACTAAATGGTTTTCCACTCTCCCTCCACACAAATGTGGCTTCACTTCCTCTAAATTCAACCTTTCCTATTCCTAACCCATTAGTGTAATTAGTACTAAAGCGTATAACCAGAACGGGTTGTAAGACACGATACTATGATTTTAGATGACATCACTTTTATTTATTACTCAATGATGTAGTCTTTTTCTTTGTCAGAGTCATGGATTATTGTAAGGGATAAACATGGGAAGAGTAGTTTATAGGAAGTGCACCCATATTATTACTGAAAGAAGATGGAAAAATTACAGTGAAAAATCATTTGGTAAAACTACCCCACATCTCGTACATCCTGCTAAGATCCAAAGCTCATTCTTCCAGTCCCTGGCAATACAGTTTATTATGAGCCTGACGTCTTAAGCCGCATAGCCACCAGCACAAAAGAAAGACATATTGTTAGTTCATGTTTTTAGTAATGAAAGGGATACAAATATAGATTGAAAATGTTATGAAAACAAATAAAAGTCTAAACATTAACTTAATTAGATTTATTTTACTTTCATAAAATATATTAAATGTTTCATAGATATCATATATAGTTGGTTACAGGAGTTACATTTTCAAAAACATTAAAATATTGTTTCAGAGAAATAAAATCATTTACATTAACATAAAACTTTTCTTCTGCCTTTTTCATATTTAATATGATTTAATACTTTTGGAAACTATGGCAAATCAGGTGCAATCTTCAAACCAACACGCACACAACCAACACGTATATTGTTTTTCAAGAAGGCTACATCTACCATCTGATTGTGTGTTTTACCTTCTTTAAGATATTTGTTATCATTAGGTTGGTAGCTGTAGCTAAAGGCTTTGCTTCTAATTGGGTATATTGTCTGAAATTAAAAAGAATGAAATTACACTTTAAAACACATAAAGCTTTCATTTATTCACAACAAAGAAATTATTTTTAAACAAACACATCTTATATTACCTAAGCATTTAATATGCCAATAAAGATGAAAGGAGAATATAACAAGACAATTAAACTTGTCATTAGTTTGATGAAATTCTGTTGGTTATTGTATTGAACCAATTCGACTAGCTTTTGTCTTAGAGCAGTTCCACTATTGACTATATTGAAGTTGCCCTGATAGTTACTGCCTTGAAGCCGTTCCGCTAGTTACGTTATTGAAACTGTTCTACTAGCTACTGTTTTGAAGCAGTTCCACTAATTAATATATTGAAGGAGTCCTGCTAGTTACTCCCTTAAAGCACTTCCACCAGTTAGTGTATTTAAGTAGTCCTGCTAGTTACTGTCTTGAGGCAATTCCACTAGTTGTGTTATTGAAGTACTTCTAGTTACTGTATTGAAGTAGTCCTGCTAGTAACTGTCTTGAGGCAATTCCACTAGTTGTGTTAGTGAAGTATGTCTAGTTACTGTAACTGTACCAGTAATTATACTAGTTATAGTCTTGAAGCAGTTCCACTCAAGCCTGTAATTAGGGGGGATTTAGAGGTTCAAATCCCCGCCTCCCCTCACAAAATTTGAGCAAAAAAATTAATATTGCCCTATTATGGTTTAAACAAAACAAGAAAATACAAATTTTTTGCTTATCTTCATCATTGTAATGTTAAAGTACACTTTTAAAAATAGTTAGTGATTGTGTTCATTAGTTCAGCAACAAATCTGTGTAGATTATGACAAAATATTGACAAACGAAATAGGAAATTATTATATGAGGAGAGCTGTGGAAGCGGGTAAGGCTTTTAGATTAGGAAACAACAAAATCTTTCAACTGGAAACTATTTGAACGGTAGTTCTGAAACACTTTGCAAATGAGTCGGCAAAGTAAGAAGAACGGCAGAGTGAGATTAAGGATGGAGAAAAAAAAAGGGGGGGTCTTCCCCATCCTTGGCCTCGCTCTGCCCTCTCGTTCTTACTTTGCCGACTCATTTGGGATTCAGCTATCAGCCACCCAACTGCTTGCAAAAATATAAACAGCAGCAGTTTTAAAACAGCCTACTCGAATATAAGTGTGTGTTGTGTGAATGCTTTTAGTTTCGCAAATTTAGTGTGTAGTGAGATTAGTGTTTAGTTAGTTATTTTGTTGGTTAAACTGGAATACCTACTTAATCCAAATAATACATTTTATTTTATAAGTAAAGACTATAAATTCCAGTGAATGAACAAAACAATCTAGTCTACTTTTGTTTTTGGTAGGAAGAAACTTTTAGAAAATACAAATTTTTTGCAGTCAAAATTAATAAAATTTTACTATTTTATCAGTGTTATTTTATGGCTGGTAGTAATATCTATTGAATGTGACTGCTGTAGATCACATGATTATGGCGTATGAATATATAAAAATTATTCTAAATAACTTTTGTAATTGTCAAAAAAGTTTATTCTGAATCTGACTGTAGACAGGGTCGTCGGAAGAACGGGTTGACAACCCAGGGCAAAAACAGTCTAATCTCTTACTCAGGCCATAGGGGACTTAATCCTAATACTAAAGAGCTTCGAAGGCTCTCCTCCGGCAAAAGTTTGACAATTGGCGGTCTTTAAGCTATTGGAATGGTCCTCACATGGAATTTTCTTGAGAATTATTATTTAAAAAATCTATAAAGGATATTATGTCAGAAATTATTTTTGAAATTGTGATTCCCTTATAAGATATTTAGAACGGTTTTTACCCTTGTTTTTTTAATTTTTAATTTGATGACTTAAGAAGCTATTTGGAGTTTGTTTCTAACCATATCATATTCAAGAAAATACAAAGGTAAGTTACACAAACCAAAAGGGGGGGCTAATTTATTCCAGGGGATAAGGGAGGGAAATTATTTTTGAGGAGTGATACCCCCGCTATCCTCCAAAAAAACCTTCTTTGGTTATGCCACCACTTGTACCTTTATTTAAAAAGTGCTTGATGTAGATTTTTGCACTTGCAGGGAGCAGAAGATATGTAAGTTTCTAAATGTTACGGTAAATCAATTTATAGCACTTTAAGCATTTAATTTCTGCCCTTAATTACCACCAAATAGACTCTAGAGAGCTTCTAGAGTAATTTAATTTTCATAATTTTTCTTTTCCTTTGGCAGTGCCTTAAACCCTCCCCTCTAATTATGTCCTATCTATGGCCTTGGTTACTTTATTGAAGTAGTCTTGCTACTTACTGTCTTAAGGCAGTTCTACTAGTTACTTTATTGAAGAAATCTTGACAGTTACTGTCTTGAAGCAGTTCCCCTAGTTACTTTATTGAAGAAGTCTTGCTAGTTACTGTTTTGAAGCAGTTCCCCTAGTTACTTTAGTGAATTTGTCTTGCTAGGTGAAGCAGTTCCACTAGTTGCTTTATTGAAGTATATATTCTATTTACTGTATTAAAGTAGTCTTGCTAACTAATATACTGAAGCAGTTCTGCTTGCTATGGTCAACTAGTTAGTCTTAAACACTTAAGGAGCGCTAGTCTCTTCTTTAACTATGACCTACTTTGTTTTAGTATAATTTACTTTCTATTCAAATCCCTGACACAAATTTCAAATGTAGAAATCGGGTGAGATATAAGTTGTTAATAATCCACTATATTAAAAGGTTTCTCTGGTGGTTATATCCCAGGTTTATTAAGTGACTGTGACAACAAATTATGTTTACAATAGGCCTAATACTAAAATTAAAAGCTAAGTTTACAAGATATGGCAACTCACATTTGGGGAAGGGCAGTAAGTAAGGCCAGCATTTGTCATTAAATAGTGCCATGCTACGCCGACCACCTCGTCCAGACGTGCATCCATGCAGATGTTCTTCAGCGTGTGAGTACTTGTTTTACGGTAGAACATGTTACTAAATGGACTTTTGAATGGATATCCTTCATAAATACTAATCTCTGCCTACAAAAGAAAGTCACAATGAATGGTTAGCAAATTTTGCTAATGTAAATTAATAAATCTCTAATTATCTGAAAAACTGTCAACATCTTTTAAAAAGGTTGCAGAGTAGAGTTGTGACTTTTAATGTTTGGAATAGTAATTTTTTTTAATGGGCATACTTCAATACGAGATTAAAAACAATGATTTATAAATAATAATAATTGTTAGCTACTCTTCGTAGAAAAGACGAAAACAAATACAAATAGTTTTAGCCTTTGAACAATTTTGTGTTAGTTTTGAATTATAAATTATCTATAATTTATGCTCACATTAATTGAACATTTTGGATTTCTATAAAAGGGACTCCAAACACTTATATGCCTTGTGCTTTCACCTTTCCCTTTTCAAATAGTTGACATAGAATATTTAAGTCTTTTACTATGATTATTTTTGTTTATTCAAATTTTTAGCTAAAAATTTGATGAACAAAAAATTGTGTATTAAATAATGTATGTGTGTTGTTTTGTAAGCTACCTTTATAATATTGTAAAGAAACTAAACCAAATGATCGGATTCAGTGATTGGAAGGATCGGCAACAACATAGTTGAGAAAAGGGCTGATCAGCCAAGACCTACTATTTAGTCCATTATCTTGAACTAATCATTACTATGTTTCAATTTCAGACATGGTCAAAAAAACTTATCATTAGTGAAATCGGGATTTCAGTTTAATGGTGATGAGTTGTTTAGGAACTGAGGAGTGTGCCTATTCTAGAGAAAGTAAGATAGAAAGTCATATATTGATATTATAAGCAATTGAATCAGAAAATGCATATTAGTCACCCCTAATATGATACAAATAAAGCAATTTAATATTGTGAAATTAAAACTATTTACAGCATTATTCAACTTTTTCATTATTTAACTATAATATACATTTATCCCACTAAAAAAAAATCATTTTAAAAACCTATGGTCATTTTATATAAGTAGTCATCTTGTATTTAGGTAAATACGAAAATCCCGACATACTTACAGAGACATGATCTAGAGGGAATGGTATACTAAATGTGCCACCTTCAATAATGAACTGATTGTGATATTTCTGAAATGTGTTTTGTATGTTGAACTTGATTAGACCTAGGCCTGCACTTGCTGGAGCGCCTTCTCGACGTTTTTCACCACATTCCTCAATGAATGCCAAGCGAGCCATGAAACCCTGAACACACAAAATAAAATTACAAAATGTGTTATAAATAAATATTTTTTGTCAAGGTGTCTCAACCCATCTGGGTTGTATGTATATTTACTAACTATGCTAATGTGTTTGAGGAAGGTTGAATTTTGAGGAAACTTATCACATTTTTTTAGCAAAAAACCCTTTAGAAAAAAACACCTCAATACACCCGATTGGAATTCCAACCCAACATTGGCGATTAAGTATATTGTGGAAGTGACACCTTAAACCATCCAGCCATGGAGGTGCGTTGGATTTAATTAAGATATGTATATGTTACTGTGAATGTGCTAAATTTGTTAATTTATAAAATTACCTGTAAATATATAGAATCACCGAAATCAATGGTCAAGGTAACAAATAATAGGATTTTTCTACATTTACCAGTGATTTTATAAATTTCCCAATGCAGTATGGTGAAAGTATGACATATGAACTGTATTATCTACATTTACTGGAGAGTTTATAAAATACCTTAAACATGTTGACGGAAGTATAGAACATAAATCTAACCTAACCTAACAAAACCTAACCAAGCCAAATCTAACTTAACCTAGCCTAACCTAACAAAACCTAAACTAACCAAATCTAAATTAACCTAGCAAAACCTTGACATGACTTATTAACATTCACCAGTGGCTGATGGTAATCTTATAAAGTCGCCGGTGGTTTTGTAAAATGTTCGACGAGTATGAGAAATAAAACATAAATTTCTTAAATTCCCCAACTGAACTAGTGATTTTGTCAATTCACCGGCAAATGTACAAACCCACCATGTTCAGCACATTCATAGTAGCATATATATTTGTTTACAAATTATGATAGAAAATGTATGAGATTTAAATAGAGGAATATCAATATTTTGTATTTCTATCAGGTATACCTACATACCTACACAGAATTGTATGGAAATAGCGACTTTTTAATATAAATAAGTCGGTATTTACATGTTTTGAAAACATGCCTTCCTACTTTAGGTTATTTTTGTTTTAAATATTTTGAAGACATTCGCATCCGTTCATATAAAATTTGAAATTGAGAAGAGATTTATATTTGAAAATTACTTTATTAACAATTTAAGTACAAACTTAAGTGTTTTTAATGTTTTATTTAAGTTTTAGCATATTTTCAATAAATATATTTATATATATAAATTTATTTTATAATCAATATATAGTTAAACAAGTTTTATAAAAAACACTAAGTGAGCAATATTCTAGGTTTTGTTTAGAATTCCTTGATTAATACAATAGCATCTTACAATGTGAGATGCATAACCAGTGGCACGATTAGGCCACGCAGCACACCAAATCATGTTATTGTTTTGTCCTCTTACCCCTTCACAAATATGAGTCAAGTTGTCTGACAGATATACTCATACGGTATACTATGTTCACCTAGAGAACTAAAAATTCATGGTTCAATTCACTCTATGGATTTAAAAAAAAATTAGAGGTGAAATTGGAGTTTTCTCATTTATAGCAATTACTTACAGCTGTGGTATTAGGTGTAGGTATGGATATGAAAGTTTGTAAATTGTATGGCAGTGTATTCATTTAGTTTGAAAAATACACATTTATACTGTGTAAATAATAATAATAATTAAAATATATGAAAACATTGTTACAACATTACTTTGTTTTAATTGTATTGATAGCAATTGATGTCTTCACCTGTATATAAATATGGAAGCCAGAATCATACATAGCTGGATGTTTGTCATTCTAGTAAGTCCTGTGGGCAGTTTGTAAAAGCAGCACACACATGCAAATATAAAAGTTAACCTTGAAAAGTAGGTTTTACTTTGTAAACACATACTAGCCATCAAGATACAAGTTTTGGATGGGTTTCTTTCTTTGACAACCTCCTTATCGTTAATAACATTTGGATGCTTGTCATTTTTGGCACTCACTAACCTTGACCCACTGGATGTTATGCGCCTGATAAGCACATGCGATAGCCAAAGAGTGTTCACTACAAAAGTCATAATGTATATAGCAACAAGTAACTTTGTTAAAATGACTCCACTAAGTGGTGGGGGAGTTAAGGAACTTCTCAGCTGTACAAATTAGTTAAGAAATTATTTTAATAATTTAATTTTGAAATACAGCAAATGAAAAACAGCGAGCTATTTCAAAATATTTCAAAACTTGGAAAAAAAATTTTTTTTTTTGTACAAAATAATACTTTTTAAGTTTATTTGAAAATCCAAATTGTTATTTGAATAAATCACATATTGCAGCGTCCCTCTTAAAAATTGACATATTTGTGAAAAATTAAACATAATCAAACTTACCTGCACTACAACTGCCAAACCAAAAAGTAAAACGGCAAGCAGGTACAGATACATTCTCCCACCTTCAACTCTAAACCAATAAATAGGGAAAAAAAAAGTTTTTAACAAATTGTCTTCTTTCTTTTGTTTAAAATCAAAGAGGATGAATGTTGGTGTAATCTTATCCGATAGAAGACTTATGATAAAATAACATTCTATTTTATGTAAAATGAAAGTAAGGTAATTCTAAGGCATTTTGCTAGCCACCATTTATGATGGTAGCAGTTATTTTAACATGGTCAGAAACTTTTAACAGTGTGTCTGCCTAATGAACTAAAGATCTCAGGTTTGATTCTTAGCATGGCAAAAAAAGTATTTTTAGTGACATTGGGGCTTTCCCTCACATAATGATGAGTTAATGTTTGGGGAATTGAGTGCTTTTCTGTTCTAGAATTAAGTTAGTTTGTAAGTCATGTGCCGATATAATCAGTTCATGAACTGCAAGTTAAGTAAATGAAAATAATAAAATTGGTGAGTTTTGGAATTAGAGCTCTTTTTTTAGCACCTACTTTTACTACCCGTAGAGGTTATATGCTTATGTACTAATTACATTTTATAGTAAAGGAAATTGATAGAACTAAAGAAAAAGGAAAAATAAACTACTAAGAGTAAACTTGATGAAGAAAGCCCACCTAGGGAAAAAGGAAAAATGTGGGAAGAATCCAATGCACAAAGGTGAAATCTTCTTCCTTTCTTCTGTCTTCTATATTAAAAGTAGTCGCACACACATTTTAACGCAAATAGAGTAATATTTCAGCCCTGTTGCCTTTATCAAACACAAGGCAACAGTGCCGAAATATTATTCTATTTATGTTAAAATGTGTGTGTGACTACTTCTACTATAGAAGACAGAAGAAAGGAAGATGTCACCTTTGTGCATTGGATTCTTTCCACATTTTTCCTTTTTCCCTAGGTGGGCTTTCTTCATCAAATTTACTCTTAGTAGTTTATTTTTCCTTTTTCTTTAGTTCTATCAATTTCCTTTACTATAAAATTATTTAGCCATTGGGCCACCTCATTTTTATACATATGTACTAATTATGCGAAAGGTTTTAGTGATGAGGAAGATTATACTGTATTCATAGCAAGTGTACCCACAATTTTGTAGAGGGAGAGTGCAAAACCTTTTTGTAAAAACCACCCTCAGTACACCCGAGTGAAATTCGAACCTTGATCTCCCCATCAGTGGCTACTGCGAGAGTAGCGCCCTGAAGCATGCAGCCACCCAGGTGGGTAATTAAGAGCTATTACATATTAAAAGGACAGAAACTTACCATTAATGTACTCTTGTAACAATCTGTGTAACATGGCATTGTTGGAAACTAGCATAATACAGTTAACAGAGCAATTTCTGTGTGTAAAGACCATATTTATTCTGTGGCTCAAATCCTTGCATGGGTATTATTGTAGTAGTATAATAATTAAATTGAATTTTAATACATAAGTATTTTCTACATTTAATGTGATCCAGAGCACATTAAGAGGCTTGAAATATAATTTAAACCACAATGCTAAGATTAATGGTTCAACTTATGTTTTGGTTACCAAATGTTTTTTATTTTATAGAGATGACTCGAATCCTAAATTTATCAAATCCAAATCTTAAATTTCTTTCAACTTTCGAATCCAAATTTGAGTCCTTGAATCTTTAAAAAATGTAAAATTGTAGTATAATCAAGATATTTAAAATTTAATTTTAAAATAGGTGCTAAAGGCTCTATACCACTGACCAACACTATTTTGTTTGTCATGTATGCTATGTCATGAAAATCCAAGAAAGCCCTTTTTTAGTAAACTAAAAGCATTAAAACAATTTTATTCTGTTTTGTGATTTTGTTATTTTCCCAACTAAACCATTTTATATAATTACTGCTACTAATTGTTTAAAATTGTTATTTCTAGTCAATACCTTCATAATGGTATTCGAATTATCTTTTTGAGAGTTTTATTAATCTCAAATCTCTCAACCATTGGCTTTGAAGATTCAAGCATCCCATCTATGGTATTTTGCTATAATATTATTTAAGTATTTCCCTTTTAAGAATATGACAATTATTGTTTCTTTATAAAAAACAATAAATTACACTATAAATTAAAGTATCAATCTTCCTTTACCAATTATTTTCTCACATAGAAACTAAATATATGTTTAATGTTTAGGTTGTCAAAATAACTAATTATATAATAATATTTATATTTTTCAATACATAAATCTCATAGTTGGTTGACAAATAATACCTTCCCAAATTTGAGACAGTTGAAACTTGACCTTTCAAATAGTTAATGTATCTACACAATAATTCAAAACTCCCTATAAGCCCCCTAACTGATCCAATTGTTAATATACACTTGTGTAACCATTAAAATCTTTTATCACTTTTGAACAAATAAAATGGATTGTTGGTTACTGCTGTAATTTAAAATATTTCATAACTTGATATGAGACCAAATTTATTAACAAAGGATGCCTCAGCTTTGAACATAGCGGCATGAAGCAATGTAACTTTAAAAATAATGGTTGTTTCATGTGTTAAAACCTAATTGAAAGCAGCGACTTACTTTATTTATTAAGTGAAGCAGACAATTGTGTCATCATTCCAAAAAACTACAAATTATCATCATCTATGTACAAATCACTTGAATAATCTTGTATAATGCTATAACAATGTTACGACATGTACTTGAAATCAAATGTTATTGTTCCCTAATGACGGCGCGCTAAATAAACTATTTATTGGTAAGGCAATCTAAAATAGTTAAATTTTGTTAATGGAGCCTGAAGATTTTTTATATTCAACACATGGCAGTCAAAATTGTTTTAAAGAATTTTACAACCAAATTAAGGCAGAGTAAGCCACAAATTAATACCATTATTGCCAGTGTTTGTCATAAGGATATTGAGATTGAATCCTATTCCAGAGCAGTGGTTTCTCATTCATTCTGCACCCAATTGCCATTGTAGCTAATTATAGCTGCTCTTCTTCATCATTCAGTTCCCAGATTGGTGGTCACACAGTCTAAGCTGTCAGGCTCCCAATAGATTGGACTGTTGGTGACATCGAGGCTGAGGTTTGAATCTTGAGTACAGTGGAGGTGGTCTTCCACATGTGAATAATCACTATGGTTTTTTCCCCATCCTCTCGTCACACTATTGGAAGTGCATTTCCTATGAAAAGAACCTTCCCACAAACCTTTTAGATTATGCCGTAGATTAGCTTGGTGTCAAATGCATGTATAATAGATTATGTTCATCTCTTTTGATGGCCACAATTCGCACCAATGTGTACAAATTAAAAAAGAGTTTTTGTAATTAAAATAATAAGTGTTTTGTCCGATTTCTAAATAGAGGAACTAGGAGGCAAGGATTTAATTCTCAATCAGGTACATTCTGGTTATGCTCTCGCTATGGCAATTTTGCTGCAATTTCTTCTTAAAATTAATTCTTATTATGTTATTAAAATAACAGTAAAATACTGTCCACACTTATGGTAGAATATAACTTCTTGGAAATTATGTAAATTATAAATAAGGAGCAGACAAGTTAACACTTTCCCATTATACTTTTAAATATATTTTTATTCCACCTGTGTGGGCTGTAAGCATTTATTTACAATATGGAATAGGAATGAGGAATGTATAATTTAGAGAAAATTTACCCACATTTACATGGAGATAAAGTAGGAAGCCATTTAAATACCACCTTCTATACACCTGGATGGGACTAAAACCCTGACCTGTCACCAACAAAACAGACTAGATGAGTTTAACTATCATCCATGTGCCCATTGGCAAGCCTGCCAGGTACTCACCTGTTTTTTTTTTAATGATGCCTCTAGAAGCTATTTAGAGTGGTCTTCACCCGTATTTTCTTTAAAAATTAAATAAAAGTCTACTATCACTATTTTGAGTAGCCCTTTCTTGCCAGTTTTGAAAATTGGACCTATTTGGAATTTGATGCAAGACCATTTTTCAGCTTAATATTAGATAATATCAGAGGGGAGTGAACTAAATCTAGAGAGGGCGAGTTTATTCCAATCAGGAGGAAGGGGGAACAAACTCCCCTCTTTCTCACTTCTCTATTATGCCACCACTCCTCGACTTAAGTTTGTATAAATATTTTGTCACTTTTACAAAACAAAAGCAATGTAAGCAAATTAATTTGTAACTGCACTTGATAAAATACTTGAATTTAAATTGAATTTGATTCACTTCTTACCGTGACAAATTTAATTAAAGTCCAAAAATAATAAGACTCCATGAAACTTATGAACATTTCTAAACAAATGATAATGATTGTAACCAATGCCAGTAAGTTCCTCCAGATGAAACTCCATCTGGTGGGCTGTTCCTTAGAATGGATAAGTATTTTATTTCATTATCATCCATGTTTAATTTATTTCCTCTATTAAAATTATTTTTAAAAAATATTCTGGATACTGGGCTCGGGCCTCTGGGAGTCCCAATAGTCGGCGGGGAGGGCCTGCCCATTGGTGTAATTTATTTGGTGTTGTCCAAAGGGAGGAATGTTGTATGTAGTAAAAATTACAACATATCAGTCACTTATGGAGTCTATTAGTGCTTGCACAAGAAGAGTCAAAAACTGACCTCTTTGCGTGATGTATGTATTCTTATAAAACTAACTGTAAAAGAATAGTCGAAAGGTTAATATTTTAATAAAGGCTATAGTCTAAACAAGAACATGATGACATTTTATTATTTTTATTTATAAACAGATAAAATTGAAACTATATACAATACGAATGCTTTCTTTGTAAAAACACAAAATAATTGATACAAATCTTGTTTTAAATAAGAGGTAATCCAAAGTTTTACATCTTTTATGTCAAGCAAATAATTAAAAAAAAAATCACCACTTTGGTAATAAATATATTTTCTTCTCGGTTTAGAGCATTCAACATATCATTACAAAGTCAACTTCTTCCCAAACCAAACTTTCTAATGATGCAATAGCCTAAGTAACTTAAAGTAAATATTTTAAGAAATTGTTGGCCTAACTAAAAAAAAATTAGGACAACTAACATACACAGTAAAGTTATGTTTCCTCAACTTCAGATCCAGAAATATTATTTGTACACTGTCCTTCACCAGCTCTCGTTAAGAAGAGGGTTAACTCATTTTTAACATTAATAAAGACAAAATAAAACATACAACTTACAATGATCCAGTAACAGCCAAGTAAATCTTAAATATATATTTCACTGATTAAACATTACAGATAATTTAATTACATGATTCTATATGGAAGAAGGTAAAGCTAGTGGCAGAAATATAAAGTATAATGTGTGTTCCTCTTTGTACAGTTGCACCAGTGTACAGTGAGTAATGCATTCCTATTGTAATCATGAAAGTATATGGGAGTGGCACCTCCATGGAAGAGAGGACAGGAAGGAGGACTACATTTTAGCCCTTCAAAACAGTAAATAATGTGTAACTTTTAACTATAATATACTTAGGCCAAACAACTGATAAATGACAAAATAGATATTTTAAAGTCGTTTAAATTAGTCATCAGTGAATATTTATAAAGTAATATATCTTGACAAGGATAACCTCTTTTCGCTTTATGAGGTAACTGTACTATATTTGGAAGAATGTATAGGAAAGGTAGAAAGGTATACACCGAACAAACACAAACTGACTTTTTTTTATTTGAGGTATTTAATGTGCACTTTCTAAACCGACTGATTATATCAGCACACCAGAATTTCTATGAGCGAGAGTTTTGTCTGGAAAGGTATTTTCACATACCTTCCAGGGTTCTTTTACACGCCACAACCAACCTGGGACCGACGGCTTTACTTCCCCTCCAAAGGAAGTTGTGCTACAGATTTTTAACGCTCAAGAAAAATCTGTCGACCCCAGTTGAGTTTTAACCCACGAACATCGGGTCTTGAGGCGAGCACTTTACCCGAGACCACTGAGGTCAACAATATGTGTTTTACAATGAAAAGAAGAACCAGGTTCACACTTTACTTTGCTGCCATTGGCCAGACAATCCCTACCCTGCCGCCATGAAATAATACAAAGGACAAGGCTGTCTGTTACCCCTTAAAATTGGTGAGTCATCACTATTTGAATACTCCTTACAAAGATCAAATTACGAACAAACATTATCAGGCTTAATTTGCCTTAACCAATTGTGCTATAATCAGCCAATGAGATGATCAAATCTACAATATGTATTGAACTAGCCCTAAAAATAAGTAATCCTAATAAACATGGATTTGTGAATCTTGAATAAAAGCAAATATTAATTACAAATTTCAAATAATTATCGAAGCGAGTTAAACTTGAATGTTAAAAAAGTAGTTTCACGTTATAAAACAAGAACTGTTATTAAAAATATACTAACGTATTTTAGGCACATTGTGGTATTTGCAATGGCCTAAAACCCTATTGAGTTTTTTTAGTTTGGTTTGAATCGAGCTATTGAGTCAAATCATATTAAATTCAAATAAATATTGATATTATTAAAGTTTTGCAGACCCCTATATCCTGAAGTTTTTATTTTAGCTTGTAGTTTTTCCATCGTTACTATCATTTCACATTTAATCCTAAGCTTTTCACACCTCGATAATTGACTGGTTGAATAAAGCATAACTAGCTGAGGTAGCTAAGAAAATCATGGTTGAGTAGCTATAAATGTATTTATTTGTTTTAGAATAAGTTGTATAGTTGTTAGAAATTATCTTTAATTTGGAGTGAGGCAAACACTTTGTCATGTAAACACATATTATGCTCCATTTATGGTGACTGAGTGCTGAACATGAATAATTACCGTATGTGCTTGGTTACACATGATGGCTGTAATGCCACAGCAACCTACATGTATAATATTGCGCTAAAATAATGATCACAATATAATTTAAGCACTACACACAATAAATTATATATAAATGAAGGAAAAGGCTGTTAGTTTGTTGACAAATTTGAAGTGGGTATATTTTTAAATTCAATTCAATTCCTTGAATTTTCCCTAAAACACAAAATGTGTTGGGTCAAATGGATAGACTAAATTTTTAAGACCAGTCTTATGACTTAATAATTAAAAGCTATGCCATTTAAACACATTAAAATTGTGCCTAAAATTACCAATCACAATAATACACACATGTTTTAT
>CABFWB010000700.1:44357-69719 GCA_902151455.1 Timema bartmani | reverse complement strand
CCCCCAAATTAAATCAGTGATTGATGTATTGTGTTTCTCTCTCTCTCCTATTTATCCTTATCCCCCTTTTCTACACTTTCTTCCATGTATAGAGTTATGTATTGATAAAGTGAAAGTATATTTCCATCTTCAAGTTAGGTAAATGAATTACAGAATCATAAATGATTAATTAATTGCTAACTAAAATTTAAAAATTGTATTTTTTTTCATAGTTTGGAATGTATGCTCATAACTAATTACTCTCCAAAATTATATTGGTTGATTTTAATAATGCACATTATAAATGAACTAGTCAAAGTACACAGGGGAAAAATTACGCAAGTCAACTTTCTTGTTTGTCTAAGTCAAAATGTATGAAGGCTTGTAAAGCCCAGCAAATATACAGCTTTTTTAGAGACCTTAATGACTTTTTTGTGACATCAGATAAGTTTACATAAAATTGTAAGTTACAACTGAAACGAAAATGTTAAAAGCTAGTGTCATAACATTTTTTTGGAAAGGATGTTTCAGCTTGCATTGCTAAATACAAAATGGGAAGTTCTAAATCGAAAATATGTCATACTTAAAAATCAAAAGTGTCCTTCAAACTAAATTGCTAATTAGAATTTAAATATGGTTTTTTATGACCATGTCTTACTACCTATTCAGGTTATATTGAATATAAGTTCTAATTACGCTAATGTGTTAAGGATGAGGAAGGTTGAATTAAGAGGAAGTGTACCCACATTTGCATAAAAGGGAAAGTGGTAAACCATTAAGGAATACACCGTACTGGGATTCCAAGCCCCAGTCTTCCTATCATCGGCAGTACAGTCTATTAAACCATATGAGCACCAAAGCGGGTAGTTGCAACTTAAATTATTCATCTGTGTGTTATTATTTTAGGATTATGAAGCTTTATGAATAAGATGCAGTATAGATTTATGAATATCGCAACATATTATAAATATGTGTTGAAAAAATTAGTTAGGCACGTTAGGTCTTGTGAAAAATATAGATGAAAAGTAAATGTTGTATAATACAATAGTTGTGGTATTCAGTTTTAAATGTATCTTTTATAAGTATTTAAAAGTAAATTAACATCTTATATTAAAGTCATGGTGATTGTAATCTCTAGTACGAGCAACCCTCTCAAATTCACATCCCAAGCACAAAGATAACGGGGGTGAAGCCAAAGAGGGGGCGGTGGGTAGGGAAGGGGGAAAAGAGCCCCACTACTTGTGCTCTATACACACTAGCATCTTTTTAATTCAGCAGTGACATTAGGCAAGATTGCAAAACAATTTAAGGGGGTAACTAAAAGGGACTAAAATTTGGAAGAAATTGTTGGGTCTCCTCCAATAATAGTAGTCAAGGTTTTTTTAGATATAATATGGCTCTGATAGTTATTTAGAGGGGCTCTTGATGGCCGTAGTAAACAATGGTGCGGGTAATTTAGCACTGATGTGTTACATTTTATCATTTATATAGAGAATATCTCTGATCCTTTGGTTTGGTTTAATTCTATTTTCTCTGAAGATTTTTAAACCAAGGTGGGGCATATTTAGTTTAAAAAACTGACAATTAAATAACGTATAAAATGAGATATCACATGTGGTAGTAAAGAATGTTAAAACGAGCTTATAAAAAAAAATAACAGTCTGAATGATTCTTTTCTGAGTATGCACACAAGCTTGTGAAACTTTTAGCACTGCAGTGCAAAGAACAATTTGTTGTGGGTTAGTCTTGAAAAATAAATAGACAGGTTCCAAAATCAAATGCAACAAGGTTTTTTGCCTTAATCTTTATTCATATTATTTCCTCATTTCAGCCTCAAACATCTTAATTACCTTAGTTTTCTTTATTTTTCTGTTCCTTTTAATAATTTTAAAATGTATGAAGTATGAAGTAAACTGAAATGTTACTTTAAACTATAATAAATCATATAAATAATTTTACCATTTATATAATACTATAAAGGAACATTTGCACCCAATAAATTAAAGATGCATTTTTAAAGGATTATTCTATGAGGCGTTCAAAAAAATATGATAATGTGAAATGGAAGAGTTATATCAAAGGCTGACAAAGGTGGTGGTGATAGCTGATCCTCTTTATTAATAATTTTCTTATTTAACATTCATTACATATTGTATCCTTGTTTTCCATTAGCTATGAATGTTCAATGCTGCCCTTTCACACCTCATGATGTCCTTTTGAGAGTTAAATAGGTCCAGTTTTTAGTTTGTCTCAATTACAACCCAAAATGATCAGTGATCACAATCACACTATTCTTTGGCAAAGTTTATTTGCAGTTAAACGTTTCCATAAATAGCTTGATATAGTATTGTAATTAGTTAAATGACCATTACAGACATTTAAATGGTTAGTAAAAGTTGCATGCAACAATTTAAATAAATAATTTAGAAAAATACAAAATTTCCATTGGAGGGTAGAGTGGAAATAACACAGATTAGGGGCTAGTGAGTCAGTGACACGAGACTTTTCTTAAAAATGTACTCACGCTCTTATTTCCCTCATGTAACATTACAGATAACAAAATGCTTCTTATGAACAAGTCTAAACCAATCTTGTTTATAATTACTAACAAGTTTACAAGAAGCAAAATAAATGAAATACCTTACACCTTAAGACTAAATACCATTGAAAGGAACTGTTCATAGTGAATCTGGATGACCCCATCTTGATCTGTGTCATATTGACGGAAGGATGCTGTTAGTGTCTAAAACAAAAGAAGGTTATAATTTACAGTGACAGTCTTGACTTTCTAGATGTGCAATTAGAGTTCTGATTTATTCATAGAGTGTATGTATTATTTTAACTATTGTTATATATTGTTGTATAACTGTTTGGCTGTAATATTTTTCAAATGATTTTTAAAGTTAAAACAAGAGATTTATTGATACCTAGAAACATTGAAATTTCCTTAGAAAATTATAATTGGGTCATTATTCCATGTCATTTCAACAATAGGTGGTTGCTGCATCATTTTTTATTATTTTTATTTTTTGCAGTTGTTTATACATGTATAAAGTGTTCAAAACAAATTTTTGTTTTAAAAAATCCTCACCTTTTGGGGGAAGGTCTCTTTAGGTGATACTTGGAACACCTTAATTTTTGCAACTGAAAGTATTTGCGCAAAGTGCTAGAACATTCTTCCTAAGTGAGAAAATTTAAAAACCATTGTACTCAGAAGAACATTCTGATTGTTTTGGTTTATTTTTTTTATTAATTCAACGATCATAGACCCTGAAGATCACGTGCTACCTTGACAAGTTGCCTCAATCTCGGTCGGTCTAGTGCCTCTCTCCTCCGATCTCTGGCTACCCCCAGCTGGGTTAGGTCTTTTTCCAAGCTCTTTCCGCAGTCTAGGTCTTCCAAGGGCGCATTCTTCTCGGTATTCCGTCCATCACTGCTCTGGGCATTGCAACTTCAGGCATCCTTGCCATATGACCAGCCCACTGGATCCACCTTTTGCACTGTAGACTTCGTTTGTCCTCTGTCTCCACTCTCCATGACGGGCCCGAGTATTTGCCGCGTTAGCCTCCTCTCAAAGATGTTGAGCTTGTCTCGATCGCTCTTCCTTGCTGACCAGGTTTCAGAGCCTTAGAGTACAGTAGGATAAATGATGGTGTTGTAAAATATCGAACTTTGTTCATCTTGAGAGAGCTTTTGATTTAATCACATTCTGTAGAGTGAAGAGACACCTGTTTCCTGCTTGGATAGTCCACTTCATAACATCTGGTGAACCATGCTCAGAGGTATGTGAAGCTCATCCCACCTGAGGATATTGGGTCCTGGTCTTGCCCCACCCTCAACATCACCATATACTCTGTTTTATCTTAATTTTCTATATAATTTTCTGCATATATTTTTGAAAATTTTTATTGAAGGTCAAAGCTGAATAATAAAATTAGCATTTTTTTTTCAATTTTTGAACCAAATTCTCAATGGCAAGGGCATGAAGCAATCAAACTTTTTTTTTTTAAAGAACAATGGTACCAGCAGATATTGCCTAAGGTGAGAAAAATGAAGTGTTTTAAGCCCTCTCAATATTTTTTAGCTGATGATTTTTTTTAGTAGCAATATATCTCTAGTGGGGGATAGAGTAAAATTCCGAATTTTATACCACAAAGGCTTATATTTTGTAAGATCATACCAAAATTTGATCACTTTGTTTTACAGAGTAAGGAATTTTTTTAGTTGAGCAAAGTTCTTGTTTTCGCATTCATTTTATTGGGCAATTTAAACTACCTTAGAGCTAATCGAACACTGTAGACTAGGTGTCAATTAGAAAAATATAAACATACTGATAATAGAGTAGAGTGTAGAAGTATGAGAGAGGAGGAGGGATGGTTAAAATCAATAAAACTATTTGAAAATGCTGAAGACAAATAGAAATTAAATTAAATGCACAACCTAAGTTTTCATTGGGTAAATGACCAAGAAACTTAACATCATTTTGTAATGTATTACGAAGGTCCAGTCAATCAATTTCTAGTATCAAAAATGTTGTGTGTGATTAGGGAATGCAAGAAACTTAACACAATGGCAGTATATGCTTTTCAAAAAGCTCTGGTAACAGAGATCAAAACATTGTTTACACAAAATCATGGGAAGTATAAAAATAGAAAAAACTTTCTCAACTTCTTTTATCATAAGAAAGACTTTGATCTTACCATTAAAAATAAAATCATGGACAAGGCAAGTATATTAGATTAATCTATGGGGCAGGGAGCGGTGTTAAGTTATTGCCCGGATTCTATGGCTAGGTGATGTCTTGTTGTTGAAATAGTCTTAACCTAGAATTTTTTTTAGACCGCACCCCCCTTGTCAGAATTTTGGCTATGCCTATGAATGTGTGTGTCACTTTAAGCAGGGGAAAAAATATTTCATCAAAATTAGTCTCGTGTTAAATTAAATTTTATGCAACAAAAATCAAGTGACCCAACATACATTTCTGACCATTTTTAACCCAATATTTCTTTTTTCCATATGTCACCAACCGTTTTGGTAATATACATAAAATTAACCAAGCTATGTGGTATGGAGAGGATCTAATAAGAAGAAGGCAGCAGGGAGAGTTATTCTATAAGTGTGTAACAGACATGTGAAGTAGAAGTGTCCTCAAAGTGTAAGGAAGTGTTATACAGGGCATACTTTGTACCCATTGTCACATATGCAGCAGAAACATGGACAGTAAGTGGGAAAGTGGAGGTCATGAGAATGGGGTTTGTGAGGAATATATTAGCTGTCACAAGGAGAAACGGGATTAGCAATGAAGTTATCCAGGAAAGAGTTGGGTTAGAGCGAATACATGAGATAGTAGAGGAAGTAAGACAGATTGTATGGACATGTAATGAGGATGGAAAAGGAGAGAATGCCAAAGAGAATGATGGATATGTATGGAAAGGACCACAAGGAAGGCCAAGAAAGAAATTAGAGGAGCATATTTTAAAAGAGGTGTGCTAGTGAGAGAAGAACAGAACCGATTAAAGGAGAAAGAATGGTGGAAGGATATAGTTAGATGGAGGAATTTTACTAAACCGACCCGTGTCACAGGTTTGAAATTATTGATGATAGTATGGCTCAGGAAGATGGAATTTTAGAGGGAATCAAAATGAATTCACATTTGTATGGAGGGAAAAAGGGCTATAATATAGGTAACCCCATCCTTAATTCACATGACCAAGTTTCAAAACCGACCATCCCGTCACCAACAAACCAGACTAAATGAGCTTGACATTCAACTTATAAAAAACAAAAACTTTAGTTACCATTATTTAATTTTGTAATCACTGACCTGAAGCACTATGCAACACTGGATGAAATCGTCGAAAAAGATTGTTCCTCTGCCAAGACGGTCATATTTCCGAACGAGCAGTTGAACAATCCCATCGGAGAGCCTATAGCCAAATGCTGTCAGGGCCATTTTTAACTCTCCACAATCAATATTGCCAGAATTATCCCTGTCAAAGGAACGAAAACAATTCTGCCAATCTGTGACGTACTTCCATAATGATCCAAAGTCTTCGAAACTAATTTTTCCCATGGCCTGTTTGTCAAACATCCCTGAGAGAGAAAGAAAACCGAAGTATAATTATCATATAATTATAAATAGAATTATTAAGACTAAGGGCTAGGCATGCACTAACATATCTGACTGTTCTGGGAGACTGAATTTAATCCTAGCCCACATGCAATGGGTTAATAATTCTAGAATACATTTTAGTATTATCCTGAGGCACTGTTAATTCTTGATGTTTGACAGTAATTAGAATCAAACGCACAAATTTTATAGTAAAAATGAGTGGAGTAAATTAATAAATATAGAATAATTTAGAGTTAAAATCATTGGTTCATAATGCCGTTGTCAATAATAAAAAGAGGAAATAGTTGAAACTTGATTAAAATGTTTAACTTAGCCTACAAAGTTTAAAAAGTAACTAAAAACATGTAATATTAAAAAAAAAAATAGAAAATATTTGTTATTTGAAAAGTAAAAAAAAATTTAAAAAAATTTAAAAATAAATAAAGTAATATTGTCAATTTTTTGTCCACCCTGGCATCATATACATTTTATTTATGAAGAACTTTCGACATTTTGTCATCATCAACCTAGAAGTAAAAAAATTAGGTGTAGCATTTTGAAATGAAAAACCATAAATCACATTTAAATGTCTAACAGGAATAATAATTTACCTTGAAAAGTGTAGTGATGTGACTCGTCCGAGTTACAAAACACAACTGATGAATGAATTAATATGGTGTTTGGAATGGAAGTGAAGGAGAAATGGTATGTTAAGGGGGAGGGCAGTTGTTTAGCAGTGGAAGTATTAAAGCAAATGTTGAGCGAATTTAAATAAAACGTTAGAATCTGATGGAAGTTGTTTCTTGACATTTAACGGTTTATATTTCGGTCAAATATCCCAAATAGCCAGTTCTGGTCCTTTATGGCCAGTTTTTATGATATCCATAGCATCAATCATTGGATGTGGTAGATTTTGAGCTTCTATTAAGTGAGATTTTGGTAATTGTATTTGTAATCTATTAAGTGTCTTAATCTACTCTATTCATCTTTATTATAACGTTTGTGTTTTTAATTCTAATTATTGTCAAACATCAAGAAGTTCATGTAGTGAGGTTTTTCAACCCTTATCCAAAATGGCTTTTTACCCAGGGAACCTATCAAATGAGCAGGTTTCCATGCCATCAAATAAGACCATCTGCTGCCACCACAAATATACAATTTTTCACCAACGATCAAATTCATCCCCCATAAGAAGCTTCATTAAAACTAAAATAAATAACATACACCCAATCATCTCTTACTCTATGAATAATACAGCAAGGCTTAAATGAGCTTCAATTCTCCTCCACACAAATTGCTCAATCAGACAAAATAAGCCAATCATCAGATGGTAACCCAATTACCATCATCCAAAAACTTTGGCTATCATCTAGCCATGTTTGTAAATCTCCTCATTACCAGAACTTCCAATGCAAGAAATCTTGCTGCATATTTTAATTTAAATTTAATCAGGCCTAAACTTAATTTAGTCCAAATCCTTATGTAAAATTAAAATTTCTATAAATGCTACACCAAATTTAACAGTATTGTATCCAAATGATTATTAAAATACGGGTACCTATCATTAGACGAACAGTTTCTGGGTTAAATGGTGTCCAGGTCCCATTTGACAATGCTACTTGTAGCTCATCTGCTGATATGTAGCCACTGCGATCTTTATCAACACTGCAAACCAATCAAAGCTAAGTGGAAAAACACTAAATTATTATTATTATTATTATTATTAATTTTATTATTATTAGCACCACGTCTTACTACCTGTTCGGGTTACATGCACTTATGCTAATGTGTAATGGTAGGGTGATTGTGAGATGAAATGGAGGACCTACAGTTTAACGTGGGATCCGAACCACGGCGGAGGCCTGGCATTCCACACATTCACAAGTTGTGATTAATACATGTCTTGTCAGAGGTGAAGGAAGGGTTTGACAATCACTAAAATAATTTAAGTAGGCTTACATAGTTTAAAAAAAAATCTATTCAGTGTTCATGTTTCTGAGCTGGTACCCCTATGATTTTTCAAAACATAGCTTATCACATAACGTACAATACACAAGTAGGCTATGAGCTAAGTAGGGCAAAGTAACTTTTACTTGTGTTTCACAAAGAAGGGTTTTAGGCAATTATGATTTAATTTAAGTGATAGAACTGAACAATGACAAATTATAAATGTTTAGTTATCTCAGAAACATATTCAATCACAATACTAACATCTAGGCCTGCAGTAATAATTTTGTAATTACTTTTAGGATAGCCTATAAGGGCACCTTGAACACTAGCTAAATTATGAACCAAAGACAAAAAGAGAGAGATAAACAATGTTTTAAAGGAAGAATGTGCTGGGTTTTTTTTACTAGGTCTACTCATATATTACAGGTTTAGAATAGTAAAATGTCATCAAGTTCGGTTTTAAAATGACAGAGAGCAAGAAACAGGAAGAACCAAACATTTGTGTGCTTGTTAAGTTAAATGTGTGTTTGTGTTACATCTTACTACACATCCGGAGTAGCCATATATCTACACTAATGGGAATAGGGATAAGAACGATAGAATTTTGAGGAAGTGTAGGGGGCCTCCCCAATTTTGGGTGACAAAATAATAGTAAGCCATTTAGAAAATATCAACGCAATACAGCCAGCCGGGATTCAAACACCAACCTCCTTGTAAATGGCAAACCAGACTGTACAAGACTGACACCTTTGTCTGGGTGCTCAATGATTATGTGAAATAACTTTAAGTTGCACAAATTTGATGTGTCCAACTGATTACATAACCATTGAAAATATTTCATTTTATTGGCTAATTGATTAAACAAATATTTCACCATCTTTGACAAAGTAAAACAACCGTGATTTTATCACAAAGACTTCTAACACATTTTGTCAGAAAACCTGAATATGTGACAGATAAAATATAATTCATATTTGATTAATACTAAACAAAACCAAAATGGCTCAGTGTGTTGTGATTAGGGTTGGGTAAGTTTCATACATTTTTACACACTTTCTTTTAACTTCGCTTGGTTTATACATCACCACTAAATTAAAGCATAATAGTAACCGGTAGTAAAACAAATGTCTAAGATGTTTCTAAGATTGTGTTACTAATATTCTAAGCGATGATTGTTGATAGTGACAGGGAAGTGCACTTTAATTTGCTCGGGTAGGCTACACAAAATATTTGGCATTTAGAAAATACTTATTTTCTTAACAACAAAATATCCCTAAAAGAAAGATGGCATGTCGATTAGAAAAAAGGGAAGCCTACTAACCAAAGTCATGGGATAGGCCTACTTACCCAGCTTTCAAACTTTCTGTAACTTAATGTGCACATTATATTACTACGATAGATACCTAACCTAACTTAACCCAACCCTTAATGTGTTAATTAAAATTTTGAATGAGTTAGTATTGATCAAATAAACAACTTAATGTTGAAGTTAATGCAATGGATCACGGGTTAGCTCACATGTTTGTCAATATTTACATTTCTGTTTCTCGTGTGATTTTAGTGAAATTTGTTTAGGTTGAGTAGTTATTCAAACTTTATAAATCTGAGTATTATTCAATGTAATTTTGGGTACAGTACGTAATAATAATTAAATATATAAATAGGCCTACAAATAGAACTGATATTACAAATAAAAAGTGTAATATGCGCGAAATAATGTTATTTTAACCAAGCGTCTAAGAGGCCAATTCATAATTGGAAAATATGCAGCAGGTGAACCTTGTTGACAGCTCATTTCATTTATAGCAAATAATACATCTCTATCAATCTGTTATAACCAATTAAGCTAAAAATATTCGATTTACAGTGGGCATATAACTTGTTCATAAATTTTAGTATTTAGATAGTTATGACATTTAGAATAGGTAGCCCTGGTACAGGAGTGGCCCAGGGAAAGTAAAGCGGGAACCAGAATAAACAGTAAATGCTTACCGTTGGAACACATCCCATAAAAATTCACGGCTTGCCATTGGTGATGAAAACTGTGCCATATTTTATTAGATCAGTTTAAAAACAATTTATTTGAAATTATATTAGTACTTCAATTATAATTTAAACTTATTAAACTATCTCCAACAACGTGACCAATCAAAGTTAAGAAGATGACAGCGGCAGTCGTAGATGGCCTTCATATAGGACTTAAATCTTCCTTTAAGATCATTGACACAGTGATAACATGATAGGTGGTTGAACGGCTAACTATATTATCCAGCTACACTAGCTCAGCCGAGAATAACATATTTTATATTTTAAATTAACACTTTTGTTAGTTTTGGATTTAAGAGAGGTGGTAGGGGCTAATGCTTCAGGGCCTCTAAAATTTGGACAGCTATAAGGCTTGGATCTTCCTTTAAAGATTATTGACAAAGTAGAAGTAATATGACGGGTGGATGAAAGGCTATCTATATTGTTCAGCTACTAGCTCATCTAAGTATAACATTTTATTATTGTATTTATATTCATATTATCTTTAGTAAGGAGAAATTGATTGATGATATTGTGTAAGGAACGAGCTTGTGAGAATATTAGATAAGTTGAAAATAGGTTAATGTGAAACAGTTTATAAGTTCTCACAAGCTCGTTCCTTACACAATAACATTTTATTATGTTTTAAGTTACCACTTTGATAGGTTTAGATTTAATGTAGGGCGACAGGGGCTAATACCCTAGGGTCTCTACAAACTGTCCAATAAAAAATAAAATCTTGGCTCTATAGATTGCAGCATATGGTGGACACTCATATAGGACTGATCCCGTAAACTAATTTTGTCACTATCGCTAGGAGCTAGTGATGGGCACAATCGAGTAATTCTAAGAATCGAGTAAAATTACTTGAGTAATATTTAGCGAATCATCTACTCGAATCGAACTGTGGCAATCAGTTGGACAAGACTACTCGGAAGTCGTGAGTCTTGCAATGGAATTCGAGACTAATAACATGTCCATAATCTCTTCCTGTAGTAGGCAGTCAACATTGACAGTGACCTCCACGCCCTTATTTTCAGGTTTCACGTTGTATGCAGTCAATATGAAAGTATGCGTTTTAAGAAGTGTCTCAAAAAAAAGTTTTGTGCTCTTTTTGATAAAATAAAATTTTCTTTAGACATTCATGTTAAATGAATTGGTAATAATTGTACCTTTTTAAAAGTGAAAACAGTTTTTTCTATCTTTTAACTTACTCTAATTAGTTTCAATTTATAAACTCATATTTTACTAAGAAGAAATTATAATCAATAAAATAATTAAGATAGTAATTAGTTTCGTTATATGCGATTGTGGAAATAAGACTGCCGAGGTGCCGAGTAAAAAAATCGAGTAACTGTCATCGAGTATTTTTAAAAAGAATTAAACATACTTTTCGATTGTGTACCTTACATTTGCGAGTATTTTGTTTTGAAAACGCATGTGCAACATTTAAACCATAAAGGGTCATTTTTGCGTAGCAGCAGAAACTGTTGATGAAAAATTAGCTCTAAGGAATATGCCTTTTAAATGGAAATAGAATGATAAACAGTCCAGCCAATAAGGTCGATTTTCACTTAGCTAATAAGCAAAGAGAAAATAAAAGAATAACAAGGTCCGAGTAAAGTTATTCGAGTAATCCCGGAAGAATCGAGTACTCCCGATTAGTTAAACAACACAATCAAGTTACTCGATTGTGC
The DNA here is from genome assembly GCA_902151455.1 of Timema bartmani. Classification (NCBI taxonomy): domain Eukaryota; kingdom Metazoa; phylum Arthropoda; class Insecta; order Phasmatodea; family Timematidae; genus Timema; species Timema bartmani. The sequence continues at coordinate 57,956 of CABFWB010000700.1, read as the reverse complement.
CCATCACTACTAGGAGCAGCTTGCAATGACATCACAGTAGAGATGGGTAAAACAGTAATTTTACGATATCAGTGAATACAGTGACTGATTTTAAAATATCGGTGATTTATACCAGTGATTTTTCACTGTGATTGGTATTCACAGTGTCTTGATGGACCGATGTTTTTTCACTTTCCAACCACGGTCAAAGTTAGTATTTAGCTGCTGACCGAGTAGGCGAGTACAATCGAGTATTTCTGAGTACTGGGTATTTAGTATTTACTCGAATAGTCCCATGAGTATCGGTTGGAAGGAAACTAATTACTGGGGTGTTTGGTGGCTTGCAATGTAATTCGATACTTAAAGACCTAACATAAACTCTTCCTGTCGGCACTGACATTGACAATCGACATACATAATCTTCAGGTTTCATCTGAGTTTCATGTTGCCTGACTAATGTACAGCCAATACAAGAGTATGCGTTCTAAGATGTTTCATACAGTTGATAAAAATAGAAAGCAAAAAATGTTATTTAATATTTTTATAGTGAAATGTTATGTAATTTGGGCAAAATTAGTGGTCCAACAAACATCATGTTAAAATTGAATACCAATATTAAAAATTGTGTGATGTACTATGAGACACTCTGGTAATTGTGTAATTTATTTAGTGATCTGTTTTACCACAATTAAAATTTGTGCGATATTAAAAATGAACATAGCATAATGGCGATTGGTTTAGAAAATGTTGTTTAGAGTGCAGGTCATATATTATATTATTGTAGTGTTATTTTAAATACCGTTCATCTAATAGTAGTATACATATATTAGAAGCAAATAAACTTTAGATTAGACTATAAGATGATTAGGATCATCAATGCACAGTACATATTAAGGTTTATTTATATATTTTCTATTTTGTTACTTATTTTAATCTATTATTTGCGATTTTGGGAATAGGATCACCGAAAAAAAGACTACATGATTTTTTTTTCGTAGCCTACTTTTAAACAGAATCCAAAATGTGATTTGCTTAGTAAGCAAGCTTTTTCGATTTTGTTCTTAACAACAAATATTTTGTATTGAAAACGCATGTGAATGAAACATTTAAACCATTAAAGTCATTTTTAAGTAGCAATCTGATAAAGTTTTTGAAAAATTAGCTCTACGAGATCAAGTGTTTTAAATAGAAATAACACGTAAAACATGCCAGTCAATAAGGTCGATTCTCTTTAAGCTGGTAGAAAATAAAAAAAATAAAAGAATAACAAGGGCCGCGAAGCGAGTATTTACTCGAGTGTCTAGAAGAAGTAATACTAGCTCCGTAGCTCGAGTAACTGTTGCCATCCGATGCGAGTATGGAGTATCTCCGATCACTGATATCTCAATCACCGATACTTTTGAAATCGAGTCACTGCGAGTAGCGGTGATCATGTGGTATCGGTGAAAAAATCAGTCAGTGATTTATCACCCATCTCTACATCACAGAGGAATGCATATGCGTGGACGCATAGATAAAGGATAGTGGACGTGAAGTGGATGCGTGGACGTGAAGTCCGTAGAAAAGGAAGGGTAAGTCTTTGTAAAATTCGCTACTATTGTTTTGTTAGCAATTCGTTGTTTATTTTAATGAAGGAGCTTCGCTAGGTTTTACATTTTATAACGTGGTTTATACATAAAATAGTGGACTTAGTTAAATTTGATTGAATTTGATATAAGAATCGATTAATTAACATTCCACAATAAAAAATGCGTTGTGTTCCAAGTGTAACGTCCCGCTTTGAATAATTTAGTTTACGGCACTAACGCTGTGAGCGCTAGCGATGTGATTATACTTGCCAAAATTAGAGTGGCGTTTCTACACTTATCTCTCGTCTAAGGATTACAGTTATGGTAAAATATTAAAAGAATAATTAAAATTTACAATATCAAATCTATTTATTTCTACCAAATTATTATGAATTAAAAAAATATTCAAATCTTAGATACTGTTCTTATTATTTTCTGTTTTAATAGAGATTAACTAAATACAAGCGAAATAAAAAATATAATATGTTTTAAACAAATCTAGCTCATTGTGATAACACTATTTCTTTCTTTTCGTTTGATGGTAGACCATCCTTTAAAAAAACTAGAAAATACTGATATTAGAGGAAAGGTATCACAAGGTTCCATACTATGACCTTTACTCTTCATAATCTTCAAAAATAATCTAGCGAACTGTAATATTAGAGGGCAATATACATGTTCACAGATGATACAAATATTTTCTATATAGGAAATAGCATATAAACACTACTTAATAATATTCAACATGATCTAAATATCATAGTTAGTTGGCTAGGTAAAAATAAAATGTTGATAGATGAAGAGAAAACTAATAGTATTATATTTTCTAAGGTCAATATGACTATCGATCCAACCAGCAACATTTTTATAGATAACAAAGAAATATATAGGCTAGAACAAGCTACATTTGATTATAGATCGTAGTTTAACTTGGTATCCTCACATAAATTATATAATTTTAAAAAAAACGACTATAGGGGGCCTACACGGGCTGAAGTATTATGTTCCTCAATATCGCATAAAGCAATAATACTACTATTTAATACAATGCCATTTAAATTATCTAATCATTATATAGTCTAACACTAATAAAAGTAAGTTGAAGGAATTAGAAATAATACAAAAGAGAACCATTAAAATTTTATTCAAGCTATCACGTTTTACGCCCTCCAAACAGATTAACCTTCAAACACATATACCACCTTTAGAACTTTGTGCTGACCGAAATTCTGTTATGGCAATACAAAAAATTTGTTTGAATAGAAGATTAAGTAATATTAATTTAAATTTTAGATCAACCATTGTAAGTGACTGACTGCGCCCTCCATCTGGCCCACCAGATTCATGAACAGTTTACTTCTGCATGGTGCTTCTCTCACTCGGTGGAAGAAGGTGGCACTTTCAATGAAGGGGTGGATTCCTGGGAGGTATTTGAAAGAGCGTTCCGCGAATAGTTTTGGACTACATAGAAGCAGGGCCTTGTGTGCGCAAGGTTGTACAACGAGCGGTTCCAGCAAGGAAGGGGACTGACTATGGAGGTCCATTTTCTAGGGCTGTTTGAAAGAAGTCGGAAACTGGATGTGCCCATGTCAGATTCTGAGCTAACCAGTATGGTAGCGAGCCAGTTACCTTTCCACATGCGGGAAGAACTAAGAAATCTCAAGACGATGCGTCGGATGTCACGGAACCACAACCAAGACCAGACATGGTATCCCCCAACACTAGTTGCCCGACCAGCTCTACCGATTTCCGGACAACAGGTTGGACTAAGGCACCAACAACCTCCAGGCCTACCACCAGGGGGTGCCCATCCAGGTGAATCACTGTAGGGGAAATATGCTAGATCCCGATGAGGGGATATACGGTTCGGATTCACCAACTGTAGGACCTAGAGATCGAATGCTGGAGCTGGGCAGAGTGTACGAAGAGGGGAAATATCAGCCCTACGTCAGACGTGAGGAGGAGCACAGGAGAAATGCCAGGAAGAGGCGTCACAATAACAGGCGTTGGAGGCACCGTAGGTTGGCCCCCGATGGATGTCAGGGATGAACGTCGGGATGAAGATGAAGATCTCGCCGGACGAGACCTTAATGGGTGCCCAGACAATGAGTATAGGCATGCAAAGACAGATTTTGAGGTTGGACCTGAAGGGTCAAACTTCAGACCCTTCTATACAAAGTCTCCGGGTCAAAGGGGTGTGCTATGGGGTGAAAGGAGATGAGGCGTGTAGAGCGTGGCCACGTGGCACCCTGTCGGCTGAATAATAACCTCTGGATGGACCTTTTAGACGAGGAGCACATGGGGAAGGAGCTGGAATACCTTACGTGTCCGGAGGTGGAAGTAAAAATAGGAGGGTCTCGTGTGAGATGCCTTTTGGACTCTGGGGCCGAGGTCAGTTGTATTTCGGAGGAGCTAGCAGATGCAATCCGGGAATGAACCAACAGCTTCCTTGGGTAACCAATCGGAAGAGTCCAGCGATCCCTCGACAGATTCAGTTAGATGTCCTGGGGTCAGGTCAAGCCAGGCCAGTGATATGTTTTGTCGTTAAAGGGCTGATAAAGCCAGCAATCCTTGGGTTGATTTTCTTTGGGAGAATCTCATCACGCTGGATTTTGGTAGTAAAGAAATAGGTTTCAGCCGAACGAGTCAGAGCAGAGCACCTGTCATTGGGAATGTGGATTGGATCTTAAAGCCCGACGCTCCGGTGATAAGGGTTCTCGCATACCATTGGAAGAGCAGGGATATGAGCCGAAAGGGTTCTGAAGAGGGAAACACTGCGCTGATCTACAAGGGAAGGCCATTACCATCTGATAGTGAGTTAGAAGTTTTTGTTGAATACACCCCCGGATTGAGTTTGATCCAAAATAAAATGGTTCTAACACTTCTTAAAGAACATCGCTGGGCATTCTCAGACCATCCGGGCTTAAACAACTTCTACGAAGCTGATATAAAGCTCACGGATGATAAGACATACTTCCAGAGAAGCTAGCCTCACCCGAAGGCTTACGAGGTGGAACTGGACGCCCACATCAAGGTAATACTGGAAGCAGGGATAATCAGCCATTGTTCCAGCCCTTTTGTCAACCCACTTATGTGTGTCGTCAGGAAGGACCGTTCAGTGAGACTATGCTTGGACGCTCGCAAGCTTAACCAACTGATCGTGAAAGACCGAGAGTCACCAACTGCCATTGGAGAAATTCTCCACAGTTTTCAGGGTGTTAAGTACCTTATCACAACGGATATGACGCAAGGGTGTTATCAGGTCAAACTAAAGTCGGAGGCCAGTAAGTATACGGCTTTTCTCTATGAGTCTCAGCAGTATGTATTCAACGTGATCCCATTTGGTGTGACTACTGCCGTAGCTGAGTTCTCCCAGTGCATGGACCACGTAATGGAGGAATCATGCGGTGGGTACACCCAAGCTTATGCTGATGTGTTGGTTACTTCTTCCAGTTTCTAAGAGCATATCGGACATTTGGAACATGTGTTCATATGAATAACCAATGCCAATATGACCATCAAGCATACTAAGTCCAAATTTTTTTAGGGAGGAGGTTCCATTTTTAGGTCACATTCTGACTCCTTTAGGGACTAGGCCTGGTCCATTAAAACTTCAGGTGATCTGAGACTACCCGGTACCGAGGAATAGGACGCCAGTAAAGGCGTTTCTGGGTGTTGTCGGGTACTACAGGTGTTACACTGACGGGTTAGCCCGAGAGGCATTACAGAAAGGAAGAAATGGCTGCGTTCCAAAGGGTTAAGGATTTGTTTCTTGATAGGAAGGTACTGAAACATCCAAGGCATAATGACACCTATTACGTTACTACTGATAATAGCGGATACGCGTTGGGAGTGACCGTGCACCAGTTAGACATAAATGGGGCAGAAATGGTGGTGGCGATGGACAGTTTGAAATTGAGTGGGGCTGAGTTGAATTATTCTGTAACAGAGAAGGAGTGCTTGGTGGTGGTTTGGGCATTACATAAATTCAGAAGGCTTCTGTTAGGTAATCTCATTGTGGAATTGTCTGATCATAAGGCTTTGACGTTTTTGAGGACCTGCCGGTTGAAGAGTGGGAGACTGACAAGTTGGGTTCTAGCAATTCAATAATTTGACATTGACTTCCGATACATCGCTGGGTATGAAAATTCCCAGAGTTACGCTTTTAGTAGGCTACCGGCCGGATCTGAGGAACTTGTGAGAATGTAGAATGTCAGGAAAACCCAAGACTACTTGGTTTTGGCGATAGCCTTAGGGGAAGAGCCTGGAGTTGAGGAAGCCCTCCAAGATCTAAGATTTCTACAGGGGGTTGATCCACTGGTATAATCCATTCAACAGAACCTGATTAGAATGAGGGATCCAGATTTTGTAGGCATTCGTTGTCAGCGTAGGAGGGCTGCCGTCTATACCAAGCATAATGATCTGATATATCGCAAATGTAGCTCACCGAACCACCTAGAATATACGTTGAAGGTGGTAATTCGGGAGGGTTTAAGTTGCGCACTTAATCTCAAAAGGTTTGTATCCTGGCCAGGACTGGATGGTACGGAACGCAGTGAACTGAGTAGCTGCCGTTTGTGCCAACAAGCCACATTTAGTAAACGCAACCATGCTGGAAAATTTCAAACAATCATCACACCGGAGGCACCAGGCAAGTTGGCAGCGTGTGATTTGTACGGACCTTTACCCAAGCGCAAGGTAGGAGTGACCTACATTTTCGTGATAGGAGAAGTATTCTCAAAGATCTGCCATATGTACCCAATCAAGAAGGCCACTGCGGAAGTATGCGCAAGGAAGGTGAAAGAATATGCTCAATAATTTAGTCCTCCAGAAACAATTCTTACTGACCACGGAACGCAATTTACTTCAAAAAGATGGTATAATGCGATGGGGGCTTTGGGTATTAAGCCTACCCATAACTATATATGTCACTCTGCTTCGAACCCATGTGAGAGGTACATGAAGGAGGTGTCGAGAATCCTGAAGAGCTATTGCCACGATCAGCATACCAGGTAAGATGACTACATCCCGGTTTTGGTGGGTATACTAAACAGCATGGTTCACAAAACGACGGGTCTGACACCTTATGAGCTCCATTTTGGGGAGAAGGCCGAGGATGCTTTCCCCCAGCTTAATGATAACCCTGAATTGGAGCCGTTGCCCGAGAAGAAAATTATATAAGCGGAGCTTATCAAGCTAGCACGTAATAGAATGGGGTGGGCTGGAGAGAAAAGAAAGGGCTCCAGAAACGGCCAGAGTCCCGGATGGAGTTGGGGGATTTAGTTCTTCTCAAGGAATCCCCAATATCCAAATTTTGGGGAAAGAAGTTCTTCTTGATGTACAGTGGCCCATATGAAATAGTGGAGGTGAAACGTCTAAATGCTTATGTTCTAAGGGACAGGGAATGTGGCGCAATGAAAGGGACGTTTAATAGCCACTCCTTGAAGCGATGGGTATCATAAAAAGAGCTGACTCTGAGATCAGTCACTAGTAAACCCATGATGTCGAATGCCCCGGTGTGTAGGTATTGTCTACACACAATAGATTCGAAACATGTGTTGGGGGCATCTGTAAGTGACTGTTTGAATGCGCCTTCCATCTGGCCTACCAGATTCACGAATAGTTTATTTCTGCATGGTGCTGCTCTCTCTTGGTGGAAGAAGAGGGAACTTTTCACAACCATTACCCCACTATTTTAATTTAAACCCTGGTGCGGACTTTGACTATTAGTGTAGTTTGTTTGGGAATATTGAAGCTGGATGAATTTAATTATATAAACTCTTGTTTTGATCTAATTTATTTTTATTTCTAAATTAGTTGGTTCCATTTTAATATGTTTTGTATTTGTTTTATTCCTAAGGTTGGAAATTTTGTATCTTTTTACTCCGCCTTCCATCTCACAAGATATTACACTCCTTCAGTCGGGCCTTTATTGTTTGAGGTCCATACTTTAGGTAAGAATTGTAGATCCTATTAATTTGTAATTAATACATTTTGTTGTTATTCCTCTTTATGGTTTATTATTTGTGTAATTACATTTAATAATAGTAATTTGTACTGGGATGTGTGGAACGTAAAGTGGAAGTGAAAGTGTAGGACTCGGAAGGAAGGTGTCGCTAATGACACTTACTTATGGTTCCCGGCAAAACACGTGGGGTCAGTAACGTAGCTCAAATCCCATAGGGTGGTGACTTTTAGAAATTCCGGTTATTTTTTTTTCTAAATGTGGACATATTATTTTAGTTATTTAGGTGTGTATCATGTGCACCGAAGTTATTTCACGACTTTTACGTTGTCCAAGTGAGATAAATATGTGAAAGGAACAGGATGTTGATAGATACCCATTTTCTCTTCCTCGAACGAGTGGTTACAGAGCCTAATCCTAGAGGTTTGGAAAACCTGGACAAGGTATGTGTTTGTTTCTTTAAAACTATGTTCGGTGGCATTTCTGACAGACTGTGACTACCTTGTAGGCAGCAGTTTCCAAACGGCGTCAATATACATAGTTGACCCCAACGTCACGGCTGTACAATTTGAAGCTTTGTCACAACCCACCTTGAGTAAAATTAGGGTGTGTTAAGGTTTTACTGGGCTGGTCAGACGGTATATAGACCCTGCCAGCAGTGTGCGGGACCTTTGGACCCCAGCGGGAGCTTGTCCATGCTGGATGCCCAAGGTAGACAGTAGGCTCGAGGGACTAGCCGATGTTTAGACCTAAAAATCCCTGGACCAGTGAGACCCTAAATTATCCCAGGACACAGACAAGGAAATAACAGGTTTTTTTCTACTGAAAGTTCTTTCATTCTATTTTGAATGGAATCGTACAATGGACGTACCTTCCACAGCTTGTCCTTATTCGTATCATCCTTTTCAAGATTGTTCACACAGTGAAGGTTAGTTCTAAGTTTAAAAAATCTATTTATGTTCATACTTTCGGGAAAAATGTTCAAACCTAATGCTGTGTCCCAATACACACGTATTCTGGGGAATTTTAAATCCCCCATCATAATATGTAGCCCAAAAAGAGTTTTGAGCTCATCAACATTTGTTGCAGAGAAATTTGTATCATTATTTTGATGAGCATACATATTAGTATTAGCTGCCATCATCTCAAAAATTTCATTTGTAAAATATTTCAAAAAATAGTCTGTGGGATACAGCAAAGGCTCAGGCTCAACACCATATGTTGAGTTATCAACAGCTGGTAAGTTTAGAGGTTGAAAACGTGCATGTTTCCTCCATTTAATATCTTTTTTTGACGTAATTGTCACATCAGATAAAGGGCTTACCCGTATATGTTCATTTGGTAGATCTAATTGAGTTTCAAAAGGAAATCCATCATCATCATTTTCGTCTTCGTCAATATTTTCTTCCTGAAGCTCGTAAAGCTCCTCCGAAGGGTCTGGATTAGGGTCACCAACTCTCCGTGGAAGTGTAACATCAAAATTATCACTTTCTTCGTCACTCAATAGTTCCTCCAGCTCTGACAAGTCTCCACTTTCCAAAACATCTAGAATTTCTGTTGCTGTTTTGAGTCTATCATTTTTTGCAGCTTTTTTACGCGTACCAGGACCTGTAAAATAATGTATACCTTTGGTTACCTATAAATAATTTAAATATTATATAAATATATATAATATACATCGTATAATAACTAAATACATATTTTTACAAACATAAAAAGTCCCAGGTAAACACATGAGCCTGACTATCAACAATGTGTATTTTTAGGTTATAATACAAAATAAAATACCTAATAGTGTAATTTTGTCTACAATTGTATACATTAATATTTTTTGATTTTATAAACTATTTCTGACAGATATTATTAAGATGGTATGAAAAACATTTAAAAAGAGTACAATAGAAATGAAATTCATTTTTATTTTGACCAAATAACATTCAAAATATATTTATAAATAATAAAAACATTCACTAACCTTCAGAGGCTTTGTCAACGCATGCCATCTTGAACTATAATCCTTGTAGTTTCAATAATTATCGCTAGATCACAGCACCAACCACGTCTACTGTAAGTATGTGTACAAATTTATACAATGTGACTTAATAGAAGAAGAAAACACCAATGATTAGTGATTGTAGAAAGAGTAAAAGTGGTGTGTACAATTGTACACATAGTGATCGAAAGGGTTAAATCAGTTTATAATAAAACACAACAAAAAGCTCATAATGTTTTGTCCAATTACACTTGTCCAACAACTTCTTGTGTCTGTATGGAAAATTAAATATCTCATAACTTTAGTAAAGGGGAATAGAAATAAAAATAAAAAAATTTATACTGAAAACTCTTTCAGTATAAGATTATTTTACTATGATAGAACAATATTTTCATACAATTAATAATTGCAGATTTTCTTAAAAAATAAATATTTATATCACAATAAAAGAGTTTAGTAAATCGAGTAAAATTGTTGACAATACAAAGTAGGCCTATATGAAAAAAATACTCTTAACTATACCCAAATATTGTTTTAATCATAACTATAGTTATTGTTTGGTATGAAAATTATCTACTAAAGTAAAGAAAAAAGGTTCTGATTATGTAGTTTGGATAGGTTTGAAACTAAAATTATGATCACTATCATCAAAAAATTAATACAATAATAATATAGAAATAAGATTTAACAGAAATTTAATTCACATATGTGTCAAAGAAATTTGGACATTGATATATTTCATAATATTCTGGTCACTTTGATTTCGTAATGTACTAGATCGAGCTCTGACATATTTCGCTATAGCATTCTTGCTTTATTGGTGGAAATCCAGCTGTCATAATTTTGAAAGTTCCTTCGTGTACAATCCTAAGCTAGCCATGGCAAACACAAACCAGTTATGGCAATGAACAAATAAAAAATCTTCGAAATAAAATATTACCTAGTGTACAATCTGAGTGCACAAACGAGCGTAATCACAGGGTGGTCGTCGCGCTCCATTGACAATGCAAACTATACCTATGCTCGATCATAGAAACATGTTTGAAAAAAGAGCATCACATTTCACCAACGAGCATAAAATAAATAAAAACTCTTTTACAGAAACATATTAAATATGAAGCATCATTATTATCCAAAGAGAATCATGGTCACCAAGTTATGTTGCTTGAAATGGTTTATTTTAATTGTTATGTTGCTCCTAGATATGCGATAATAGCTATTTATTTGTAAATCTAATGTTTCCACTTTAAGGTAGGCTTTAGTTTGTGTTGATTTTCGTTTAGTACTTAAAACTTTTTTCCTCTGCCTTTAAAAATTTAGTGTTCCAAATGTCTTACTACAGTCCAATTTTTATAAAAAGAGCTTTTTAGAAAGTAGATTTTTTTTGCTGTCAACATCCATTTTCTATTTTGTTATTTTTGTTAGCACCATGCCTTAATATTTGTTTGAGTTATACGCTTATGTAAGACTAATTACGCTATTGTATTAGAGATGAGGGAGGTTTAATTAGTATTTAGTGTACCCACATTTGGAACATACCAAGTTTTTATAGCTTTTAATTCACTATGTGCTCCACTGATATAAACTAGTTTTGGCTAGGCTTGGTTTATATTCATGCATAATTCATAACTAATAGCGAATAGTGTATAGTGTATAGTGCGCAAGAAGTTGAAATACATTATTTTAAATGATGGCGTCTATAATCGATTTATAGTGAATAGTGAAATAGTTCACAGTGCATAAAGTTGATTTAACTTTAACTTTTCTTATACGTTATGCACGAGTTGTGAAACGATATTCTCGCGAGAAAAATCTAGCCAATAGGATTTATGGAAAACATAATTCGATATTTTTCAAATATTATTTTATAAGTTAGAAGTTGGTCGCCATATTGGGCTTTAATTATCGTTAAATAGTTTTATATTGTGATTTTAACTTGAAAATGAGTGAAAATGAAAGTGACAATGAATATACGGTTGAATTTACAGAAGATGGTTTTGTGTCTGTTGCTTGGGGGAGGAACCCCGCACCTCCTATTAATGTAGTTTTTGTACTTGCCTTGGTCACTTGGGAATTTTTATGGTTTAAAACACCAGGAGTTGGAAAATTCATTGTCTAAACCCACATAACCCCCCTCCAAAAAATACATTTCGTGCAACGCCCTTGTACTCTAGCCTCATTTCATTCAACCACTAAACCAGATTGTCCTCAAATGAAGATAAATAATTCAAACATACTATTAAATATAGAAGGATGGGTTCTATAAAATTCATTTACCCGTGATGATAAAAAGCCAGAAATGCAATTCTAGATGGTCTGCCATTAAATGCTAAATATATAAATTCAGATTAATACTATTTAGTAAACAGTACCAATATTTATCTCTCAGATTATAATACAGCTAGTAAAATTGGCGTGTTAAAGGGAACAAGGATATTATATTTGTAAGTATGTAAATTATTTTGAAGACCAATGATTGACATATCCATAGAGGTAGTATCCTTAAAATACCACGCGTGCAAAGAGATCACCTCTCAAACAAATGACAATCGTTATGAATGTCTTATTCACTACGTTGCATTATAAACCTTAGTAATTTTCTTATGAATTGTGCACTATACACTATGTGCTATTCACTATTAGTTATGAGTTATGCATGAATATAAACGAAGCCTTACATGCTCCAACTTATGATGTGTTCTTATGGTGATGGCGTGACAAATTGACCGATTTAACTTAATTGAACGTGTGGAATGCTGCGAGCAAAAAATAAATTAAAAATCTAGCGCATGCGCCCTAAACTCTCCACAAGTTAACTTCTCTGGCTGCTAGTGCCACGGGATCGTCGTCCTATGAACAATGAAGCAACAACGCAAGGGGAGGAGTGATATTCCCTTCCACGTCCCTTTTTTCATCGGCAGGTATGAATGGTCTCGCCGTCACAGCAGAAACAGACATGTAGGATGTTATAATCTCTCTTTCAGAGAAAGCTTGTATTGATTACGACCTATCGATTTAATTATGTTTTGTTTTATAATTTAATTGTTCTATTAGAATAGCTTTAGCTAGCCTCATGTTGCTAGGACACTGTATGTGTTAGTGTTGCTTATTCATGTTGACATATTTTCCATATTAGTGGGTGTGAATACATATGTGTGAGTGTGAGTTACAAGTCATGGTAAAGTTTGGCAATATGTTAAAAACTCTTCTTTAGGATGTTCTTGAAGAGTTTGGGGGGGGGGGCAAAGTGGCTTTGCGAAATAAACGAAATGGTGGCAATTTTTTTAATATAAAAAAAATGCTTATAAATTTTGTTTTTCTAACGTAGCTAAAAAATGAAAAGTGCTAGAAAAAAACTATTCAAGTAAAATATGCTGTGAATAATATTGTCTACAACTTTGTTCCCGTAATATTCTTTATAAATCCAACGGTTTAAGAGAAAATGGCATCACAATGTGAAAGTTTTTTTGGCTGGGGATTACCCTTACAATCACCTGTTAGTAAATAGGAAATTATTGTATGCAATGTAACTCAAAAATAGAAATTTATTCATTTAAAAATATTAGGTAATAACATTGAACTATTATTTGTGTAGTTATTTATATACCATTTATAAATAATTATAGTATATAATTACAGCTAAGTTATAATAAATATCAGACAGTCGGCTGTGGGAAGAGACCCTAACAACATATGATGTCTCGAGCAAAGAACATCGACTGCATTTTGAAACTCTTCGCAGCTAAGAAGCAGCATCGGGAACTGTAGACACCCCCTTAATTCAACGACTTTGTAGAAAATTCAAAAGATAAAAAAAAGACAAATATTTCAGAGGAGCCGATAGGACCAACATAAAACAAATGGACAGTACACAGGTCCATTTGAGTTCTGTCTCCGCGAACCCGCTCTACAAATATTTATTATTAGAAATATTTCAAATATTTGCCATTAAAAAAACCCTCCCATCATTAGGTAAAACAAGGGTACGAATGCGACATAAAGAATAGGTAACAGTATTAGGCATTTTATTTATATATAAAAGGTTGGATATTTTAAATATGGTACAAAAGGATATATATATATATATATATATA
>CABFWB010000700.1:17540-43468 GCA_902151455.1 Timema bartmani | reverse complement strand
TATTCTACACCAGTATTTATGCCAATATTTTAGCTCAGAGAGGGGGAAGAGGGGGAACGCCAAAACAAAGGAGAAACACAACACATGACACAAGAGGGACGGAACATCTAGACGCGAAAGGAAGGTTCGAGAAGCGTGGTGGAGCATGGAGAATGATCCAGACTAGAAGTTTCCATAACCCACTGACGTCTCGGGCATCATACGTCACACCACTTCTCCCGTGATAGCTTGCGCCTACTCGCACTTCGAGCTACATTCATTCAGTCTTAGTACAAAGTTTCTAGTGGAATGTAGTTCGGGAGGCCGGCTCGGGAGACGTAATAACATAGGACGATGGGGCAATGTAAGTCCACTTTTGTTTTATTTCACCAGTGCTTAGTCGATGGTTTAGTTATTTCTTGGAGCGTTATTTTGATAAAGCGCTACAGAACATCTAGCTGGAATTGGAGATACCTTGACAAAGATAACTGATATCAGTGGAGCAGATACTTCACTCATCTACATAGACTTAGAAGGCAGCACTAAGTACTTCCATTCTGGAAAGACGGTCTCGGCTCCAGTCAGCCCTTCCATCTCGGAATCTGAGCCCAGTCCGATTGCAGGGGGCCGGAGAGTCACCAAATCATCAGGAACGGAATTAAGTCTGAGTATCGAGGATGTGACATCCAGGACTCCACCACAGTCTCTCAGCTTCATAGCACAGGGTGAGTCTGCAGTGACGCCCAGTAGAGTCCGATCGCTTAGCCCCGTCACCAGTCCAAGAAAGCAAGTCTATTTCTGATGCAGCACCGAGTATAACACAGAGGACGTGACTAAAGAGGAATCCCAACAGGTGCTGGCGCTCCTTCAGGAGATGAGATATCCCAGAAAACTGCAGCAATCAAAACATTCAGTTGTGACAGGATAGGGATTTATTCACTGTAGTTTTATGAAAAATTGTATTTTTGACCAAGTCAAACAATTAAAACAAGAAAACCTGGTTTGGCTGAGTAAAATTGTAGGTCATACTAGTTTATCCTATAAGCTATGCCAAAATTTCAGAATTAACTAATTTAGAATAGGGTAAATTAGTACATCCTGAGGCATATCATTTCGGCCTAGTCCGATTTAGTTTGTCCTGGAATCTGGCTTGGACGGTAACATACACATTTCCTTTCTTTACTATAAAGTATTTAACTACTCTATGGCACTAAGAAATGTAAAGTTCACTGCCACACTTAAAAAAGTACGCCAGCTATTTCTCTTGAGAGGTGACCTGGTGGTCTAGGGGTAAGGTGTCAGACTTCTGTGCTGAGGGTCCGGGGTTCAATCCTCGGTACCGGCACAGCTTTATCTGATTGCCAAACCCTTCCTTCACCTCTGATAAGGTGTGTATTAATCACAGCTTGTGAATGTGTGGAATGCCAGGCCTCCACCGTGGTTCGGATCCCACAATCATCCCTACCATTGTACATTAGCGTAAGTGCGTATAACCCGAACGGGTAGTAAGACGCGGTGCTAATAATAATAATAATAATATTTCTCTTGAGCTATTTCTATCCAGTCTATCTCATTACACCCTATCTCTTTCAGGTCAATCCTAATGTTATCTTTCCGTCTACATCTAGGTCTTCCAATGGTCGCTCCCCATTGTGTTTCCCAGTCAATACCCTGAATATTGTTCTATATTTTCCCATTCAAGCTGCACGTCCTGCCCACCGTAATCTATGAGACTTGATTATCCTAACAATGTCTTGTGATGACTACAGGGAATATCTTTCTAAGCACCTTGTTTCAAACACCCTAAACTTGTTTTTGTCATGTAAGGTAAGAGATCACGGTTCATATCCAACAACTGGTAAAATGATTATTTTGCAGAGTCTGAGTTTTACAATCATTGAAAGCAGACGAGATGTCAACAACTTACTGATTGAGTACACTCATGCATTTCCCGACCAGGGGCGTAACTAGGTTGTTATGGGCCCGTGGCAATGCTTTCAAGGTGGCTCCCTTCCAATAAAAGAAATACTTCCTCACCCCCTGCCCCAAAATAATCTTATGTGTAAGTGTAGGTTATAATAAATTACATTAGCATTTAAAATTGCTACTGAAAAATGGAAACTAATAATAAATGTAAAAAAATTGATCTGAATTGAATAAGACAATATCAATATATATTATAAACCAAACTATATAAACACTTACAGAGGCTAAACAAACATCAACATTTAAAACTCTTTTCTTCCTTCTTTGATCTCTGCGAAATTGTATATAATTTCCTCTGAGCTTTTTTTAAATTTATTTGATATATTGTTAAATATTGATTTTACAGAAAAATATGTGAAGAGCTTTTTTGTAGAGCATGAAATTATGCAAAATAAAGTGACTATCGAGTCATTTTTTATTGTATAGTAAGATTCTTATGAAACAAAAACAACACTTTCATCTCTTACCCTGTGAGCAGCAGGGGTGGAGATTTTTGATTTACCCAACCCCTGCACCCAAAACTTGGGGGGGTTTGAGGGACATCCCCCCAACCACCGGAGGCAATAAATTTTTGAACTATATATACCTTTATATGCTATTTCAAAGATTTATTGAATAGTAATTGTGGACCTAGTTTAAATTTATTTAATTTGTCACTAACATTAAAAATATAGAGAGTAAGTCTAGCCTTGGCTCAAAGAAAATTGTTTTAAACCTTCTTGAAAAAAACGTGTTTAATAGACTACAACTTTTCAAAAAACTTCTAACTAATTAGGTATTTCTAACTTCATACTTTAACTTTATTCCAAACCACTCGATAGTTTTCATCAGCGTACTCTTTTTGATAAACACCTTTTTAGTTAATCTGTAGATTTCTTCTGACAAACAACTGAAGATAAGAAGAGCGAGGAAAATTATTACAAAAAATGGCCTATATTATTAGTATTGGATTACGATTGTATGAACACAAACTATTCAACCTACATATGCATAATATTTTCAAAGGGAATGATTTCTACGCTGCCACTAATGTTACAAAATAGTAACTTTTAGATTTTGTACATAATACACTAAAAAAGAAAATATTGTTCAGCAATTCAATGTCCTCATTTAATCTCTAAGTAATTATGTATAAATTTTATATTTATAATAACTTAAGCAAACATTTACAAATAATAAATACTTTCCTCAATCCCTGCAATGCAGGGGTACTTTTACGCTCGACCAACATTCTTTTACTGATGGTACCCGGTGCAGACCTGGAATCCCCTCTCCTCCCCCTTGCTATGCCTATGGCAACTGTTAGCTTGGATAGAAAATGAAAAACAACAAAATGAAGAAACACTCCCATTTCCTGTACAACATTCTGGGGTTGAAACCTAACTTATCAGATCAGCTCCATTAGTGTGCTGCTGTGACTGACTTTACTGTCTGGGATGAGCTTCGTCTCATCTCTCTTCCTGATTCATTATAGGTTCTTCATCAGCTCATACCAATACCAAAATGATATCTTCTCCCAATCTTTCAAAGACAAAACTAGATATTCTAGCTCTTTTGTCCAAGGTCAACAGTTGAACTGACCTTCATTTAAAAATGATATTGAATGCCAGAAAGTTGTGTACCTACTGTTTGTGATAGTTAATGGCTGAAAGAGGGGACAGCCAATTATCTTCAAAAGCAGGCATTACCTCTTTATCCAATGGCAGCAATGTGAAGTGTAAACTAGGTATTACTTTTAATAATTATAAAAGCTATATTCTGTTAATTCGCTTTATTTGTTGCTATCTCACTTAACTTTTACCTTCTAGGAGTAGTAATTGTTTGAAACTATTATTGAAAGGTTGACATATGTAAATGTGAGAAAAGGCCAGTGTTTTTGTATCACAAGATTTTTTTGGTCAAATAAATCAAATATTGCTTCATTAACAACCATAGAGATTAATTTTCTTCACATGGTGACCTAAAAACATTTCTTGAATACCTGTCAAAGGTGTCCTGGAGTTTAATGACAACTTTTTCTCTTAATTTAAAAAGTTTGTCATTTAATGTTGATATGTTCATGATAGATATTCAAAAACTGTTTATCACCTTGTGAAGAACATTTAACTCTATGTTTGTACTGAAGCTATATTTGATTTATTTTGGTAAATCAAATGTCTTGCTATAAAAACTGCAAAAACACTGGGCTTTTCTTACGTCGCTTACACTCCCACCTTAAGAGAATGTTAAACCAGAAACAATTGATTTATCTTTATACTCATGTCAGATAGTCAAGGATAGTAGAAAACAATAACTTAAAAGGTTTTATAGTTTTATTAAATATAATTAATCATTAGGAAAAAATAAGGAATTTGTCGATTTGATGAAGTGATTTTGAAAATTGGCCAAGATATTTGGCAACAGGTGAAAGTTCTCTACAAAAATTAATGTAGTTGTGGTGTGGCAGGCACAGAACTAAACAGTGAAGTCAGGGAGGCTACTACAGTGGCATCATGTTCCGACAATAGTTCTTGTGCCTCTTGGAATTCGAAGCGACGCGAGAGTTGTGTCCATAGTCTGTCTTGAGACAAGCCTAGAGGGGTATGTAGCAATGATGTCCAGTCTGGTTCCCAAGTACCTGCAAGCAGCTGATAGATACAACAATAAACTTAGTTAAAATGAGATATTTGAGCTGGAAATAGACATTTCACCAAAAACTAATGATAGGTTTGTTGCAAAATTAGACTGGTTCCAAATTAATTATTTTGGTTACCTGCCTCAGTGGCGTAGTTAGCTAACACGCTAGATTCATGTTGAGCTAGACTGGTGAGGACGGGGAGATAGAGGTTCGAATCTCGGTTGGGTGAACCGGGGGTGATTTTTTCTAAATGGTTTTCCACTCCCTCTCTCAACGCAAATGCGGGTTCACTTCCTCTAAATTCAACCTTTTCCAATTCCTAATCCATTAGCGTAATTAGTACCTAAGTGTATAGCTTAAACGGGTAGTAATATGTGGTGCTAAATTAAAAAAAAAAGATAGAAGTGTGAGAAACGTATAAAGAGATGAAAAGAGAAGATTATTATTTTAATATAAAGGCCTTTCAGGGGCCTTCCTTTCCTTAAGCTTGCATTACATTACTTGTACTATATAAGGGTTGAGCCCTATTTGTCTCAAATCCAATTTCAAATTCTTGAGTTTTTTTAAAAATAAACTAATTTAAATCGCCACAAATTTCATAAATCTTAGTTTGTGGAAAATGCCTTCATGCAGATAACCATCTATTTATTAAACTCAAATCAAAACAAATATGTAGGCCTAAATGTTACATCCACTCAGGGAAACTGTCCATTTCACAAATTGTGCACAATTTTTGCTCAGCCCATAAACATTTCATGAATTGGGCAAAAATTACATAAGCTCTTGCCCATTTCGTGAACTGTAAATTATTATCCTATCTATTATGATGATCATAATAGGTTATGAAATAAGTATTTATTCACTCAAATGACACTAAACCATTCGAATATATTGACATTTTCTAACTCATTTATCTTACATGGCCTCACCCTTCATTTTAATTTACACACTCTACCTTCATCATACTCATCCTCTCAACATTCCCAAACCAACATAACACACTTCTTTAACATTAATCTATTGTAGTCCCTTTCAAACCACACTCCTTCAGTAGGCTTAGAGATTATTTATAATATTTTGAACTGACATTGATATATTTGAACTGACATCTATATTTTGTTTGTTATGTGCATGTATAATATATTCAAGAATACTACAATTAACTTTGAATACATTTTTATAGTCAAATACATTTTGATAGTCAAATTAATCAATGAAGTTTATAGGGTTTGATAGTAAATTGAATGTGCTAAGTAAAATATTGTAAAATGCAAAGTTTGGTGCTTCTACCAATGAATGACAGGTGGAAATGGATGAAGTGATGAATATTACTAAATATTGAATACATCACATGACAAAACATAATATTATTTTAGGAATGTTCATCTTCTTTAGGACAGGCGAGTAGAGCATTAAGTAAACTTTGACTTAGCTTGATATATGAAATTGTCATTTATTTCTATTGGAAAAATGATATCCCAAACAGGGAAGCCTAATAAAAGGAGGTTAATTTCATTTTATATTAAATTCACTGATCTTAGGTTGATGTACACACAAGTTTGTGTTGAGAATAGATAAAGAAAGTTTACCTGGTCAAATGGCCGGTGGCCCATGTAAAACATAGTGTGTAGCAAAGACGGAGGGGCTGGCCGACTGGTCGTGGATGGTATAGAGGAGGGTGAAGTGGGTGCCTGCACCCCTGGCTCTAACACCTTCAACTGCCCTAGCACCCATTGGCTACTGTGCTGGAGAAACTGCCACAGCACCTTTAACAATTCAAATTAAGAAACACGATTTTAATGAAATCATAAAGATTGATACAACAACTAAAAGAAAAATATTAATCGAGTCTTTGAATAACTTTATAAGAATGTAATTATATTTGAACGAAGTGTCATGGAAAATTCATAAGCTCCATAATTGTTCTCTTGCAGGGGGTGGTAGGGTTTAGGGAAAATTGTGCAATGATTCCCTTATGATTAGGGTTACCATAATTTATTGAGGCCATATCCGGACAGAGGTCTTTCCGGGGTGGCTGGGGGGTGTGGAATAACCCCCAGCTGGAGCCGAAGTACCAGGCAGACACATGGTGAATTCTACTATTTTGAAAATATTCACAAAGGAGACATTGCTTCTAGAAAATGCTTTAAATACTGGTTTCCATTTCAACTTGAGTTTTTTGGGGTTTCATCTTTTGGTAGGGAATTCCATTCAGGTTTCATATTTTTCAGAATTTGGATTAGTGGCGAACGCTCATCAAATAGTTCATCTGCATTGATGAAATCCGGAATAACGCTGGCTACAGTTAAAGCACTGTCTTCCATCTCATCCCAGGTAGGGTCATGTTGTAGCGTTAACCATTTAAAGTGGTTAGCCTTGTCAAAGCTGTTTTCCCAAAGTTTCAAGTAGCTTATCCCAGCTTTGTAAAAACATTCTACACTTCTCAGAAAGTTTTCTTCCTTCTTATCATCAACGGCTTCTTCATTTTTTAACTTCCTGTATAACTGCTTTGCTGCAAAAGGGATAATGTTAGTTGCCTTCCTTTCTTCCAGTTTGACAACTAATTCTTCATACACTTGTGTCGCTTCTGTAGCAGTAGTGTAATCAGACTCAACTTTAAGAATTGTCATTTGAAACATTTGAAGGCTTCCATGCACAAATGTTAAATAAAGTTCATTTACTGGATCTTCAAAAAATGCAAGTAGCGATGCAGGGCAGTTTTCAATTGACAAGAAATACGACTTCAAGGGCTCAAACAAAATCAGTATCCTTTCTACTGTAGGCTTTAAGCTCAAAAATCTTGTGTTTCCATGTGAAAGGATTCTTTTATACTCTACTTCTGCAGATTCACAAAACTCTTTTAATGCGGTCACTCTGACAGTATGCTGAAAAAAGAATTTGTACACTTTGACAACAATCGCCTCAACATCAAGGGGCAGGCCATTACAAGCAGTATGCACTTTGTTGTGCAAAATATGAGCAGAGCATCCAGTGCCAAGAATTGGTCTTGACAGAGCCTTTTGAAGTTTTCAACAAACATTTCCTTGTCCATGCCTGTTAACACCACCAAAGTTGGTATTAGTGTTATCAGCACACAGACAAACAACTTTGGAATCAATAGAGGACTTTTTGATACATTTTAAAATATGTTCTACTAAAATATCAGAGGTTTCACCCGGAAGTTCATAAAAAAATAACAGTTTCACGTTAACACCTTCATTTTGGTTAAAATAACGAACACATACAGGAGTCAATTTAACCTCTTTTCTGTTTGAACAGTCAATTGTTAGTGTAAGAAAATATGCATCCTTGAGATCTCTGAGCAGTTTATCAAATATGTAAGGAGATATTACATTTACAATAACTGCTTCGGTCTTAGTCCGAGCTCCCAAAAATTTGGGCTCAAAAAGCTTTTTAATAAGTTAGGCAGTGCAATCAGACGTTTTGAAACTAAGTCCGTGCATTGAGGTATGGTAGGCAAAAGTTGCCTCTTTTGCCACACATTGCAACTCAGCATCTGTGACATCAGTGTTTTTTTAAAAAAAGTTTTAATACTTGCCAAGGATGCTGCTTGATTAGCCTTCTTGTGTCTCTCACTCTGCAAGTGATTTTCTATGTTGTACCGTCCTCGATGCTCCACCGAAAATTCAGAGTTACACGTCAAACATCTCACGCGGTCATTTCTGTTTTGACACTGTCTCAGAAACTTGTATTCTTCTTTTAGTTTGTAATTAAAAACACTTGCGCTTTGGCATTTTGCAAAGTTATAGCTACCTACACACTAAAATTACAAACTGAACACTAATAGTATCAATACATCAGGAACATTAGGTACACAGCAAATGAGTTATTTTTAAACAAACTGACAAGTGATAAACAATATAAACAACTAAGAGTCATCCGCTCTGTGGACTGCGACTGCGAGTGACCTTGAATTGGACGCAGATACAGAATGCAGTGAGCGCGCAGTGCTGCAGTGTGACCAACCTAAGGTGCGGCGCGGAGTAAAATTCTCCAATTTGGCCACGTTTTCGGTTCAGATTAGTAAAATCCGGACATTTCTCAGATCCGGACGCCAAACCGGACACGTGTTCCAAATCCGGACTGTCCGGACGTATGGTAACCCTACTTATGATTCTCATGTATATTTAAATTTGTAAATAAGGCAAAGCTTAGTAAAGAGAATAAGTGTATTAATGAAAAAATTCAAATTCCAAAATATGTGTAAATAAATTCAAAGTTATACATCCTCATCATCATCAACTGTTTTCAGCCTGTGGCTGAGTGAATTTAGTAAAATCCCTCCATTTTCCTCTATCCTTCCAACATTCTTCTCCTTTTAAGTGATTTCCAACATTTTATTTTGCATCCTCTCCTTCTCCGTCCTCATTACATGCCATACCATCTCAGTCTTGCTTCCTCTACTATCTCATGTACTCCCTGTACCCCATACTCTTCCCTGGACAGCTCATTCTTAATCTTGTTTTCCCTGGTGACAGCTAACATGCTCCTCACAAACTTCATTCCCATGGCCTCCACTTTCCTAGTCTCTCTCTTACATTCAATGTTCATGTTTCTGCTGCATATGTGACAATGGGTACAACGTACACCCTGTACAACACTTCCTTACACTTCAAGGGCACTTCTCTTATCCATTGCAGAACTCTTAATCTTGTCCTCTTCCTTGTCATTACCATCACTTCACACTTTGCCGTGCTAAATTTCATTCCACACTTTTCACTTCCTCATTCTATTCCTATAACTGTTCCTTAATCCTCTTCCTTCTCCCCCCATACCATCAAGTCATCAGCAAACATCACGGCTTTCATTCTTTACTCCTCGAGTTTTCCTGCCACTATGTTTATGACCATCTCCATTACCATTACAAATAATAATGGTGATAGGGCCCTCCCCTGCTTCACTTCATTTTTTATTTGGAACCACTCTGTCCTCCCACTCTCCATCTTAACACAACCCCTGTTATCCTCATAAATACTTTTCACTCTCATTACAACTCCTCTTTCCACTTCGACCTCCATATCTATATCCTTCATATCCATAAATACCATTACCAAGTATTTCCCATATTCATACTTTCTTTCCATCAGCTGTCGTATGGCATAGATTAAGTCTACTTCTGTTCCCTAAATTCATGTTATTCCTTTCTTCACCTTCCTTTCACTTTATTTCTTATTCTCTTCTCCAGTATCTCCTTACATATAGTGGGACTTATGCGTTATTTCCCTATAATTTCTACACCTCTTACTGTCTCTTTTCTTAAAAATATGTATTATAACTACCTTTTTTCCAGGCTTCCGGTGCTTTGTTCTCCTTCAAAATCACTCTCAGTAACCTGTATAACCATTGTATATCTACTTTATCTGCAGCTCTTGTTTTGTCCACAGTCAGTTCATCCACACCCGGTGCTTTTCCTTGTTTCATCCTCTTTAATGCATCCTCCACCTCTTTCCATGTGGGACCTCTTTCCTCCTCTTCTGCTCCTCTGTTGTATCACTCTCATTCCTTTCTTCTTCAAGGGTGAGCATCTTCTCAAAATATCTATTCCATAGTTATTTTTCTCCCTCTCCTGTCTTACCCGTTCTTCCTTCTTCATCCATCATTCTCATTTCTGGTCTTTTCTCGCTTCTTATATTTATTATTTGGTTACATTACGCCTTCTTACTTTCTTCCCCATCCCGTTCTAGCAGTTATACCCATTTTTGCATGTGGGACAAGGTGCCAGGGAGAGCCTGGATGAGTCTATACAAGCTATACCTTGTTCGTATTCTTAGCTTTAGAGACTTGCAAAGTAAATAAGAAAGATCTGAGTAAGCTGCAAGCATGGGAAATGGAATTTTTAAAAAGTGCCCTACAGAAGAGACAGAGATGGAGTAAAGGTTAAGTTCATTAAGAGACAGATGGTTCAGCTGTAAGAAAAGAATGGAAAACACAAGAGCACCAAGTGTATACATGGAAAGAGAGGTGGGGGCAGAAAACCAGTTGAACGACTCAGAAGGAGGTGGGTGGACCAGAAAAAGGAATGAGAAGAAAGGAGAGCTGGAGAAGAGTGATTGAAGGAGAAATTTTCCTTGACAGACAGCGCTGACGATCGATTGTTTGCAAACACCCAACAAGCTGGAGGGCTTCGGCGCCGACGATGATAGTAAAAGATAGATAATCTACTCCTGTACTGTGACAAGTCATGTTCATGTACCCCTATGTGTTTTTACTCAACCTAACTTAACCTAGACATGACATAATTTTACCCACCTTCATTTCCCCTGGACAAGAAAAATTCCATTGCCCATGAGAGGAATACAAATGTTTTCAATCCAAGAGAGGAATTTATATTTATTTCTTAGTGTGCACTATTTGGGACACCCAAGATTGTTTAGATAACATTACTAAATGTATAGTGCCTACGGGAGCATTAGTGTACATTAATTTATACATTTAAAATCAGTAAAATTATTTAATTATGTATTATGGAGCAATTTTTCCCAATTACTTCAGTTTTATGTATAATTTTAAGAATTGAAGCTTCTCACCTTCAGGGCTGCTCGCCCATGGGATGTGAAGAGTATTTTGCTAACCAGAGCCTCCTCCATATGAGGGGCAGCTTCCATAGTGCAGTAATCTTCACCTAGGCTCTCACAACTACAACAAACAAGGCACAAGTCTTTATTGTGGCTAGGATTGTGTGAAATGCTTAAACATTTTCAATAAATTGGGCAAGGATTTTTTTTAAATCCCTGATAATGTGACCAAAGCCTTGAAATGCACCGAATGTCGGGAAACAACATACTAAGGCAAAGAGGACAAAATATGAATTTAGATGAGAAATGTCATGACCTATGATTATTTAAAATAACTCTTAGGGAAGGTAGATTTTGTTATGTATGGAAGAAAGTACAGGAAATAGGTATAGAGACAAATAAAAGCGAGCCATTGTAGACATAGAATAAAGTAAATAAAGTGTAATGTGAGTAAATAAATATAAGGATCAACACAGGCCTAGCGCAATGAAAAGAGGAACAAAGTTTACACTTTACACTACTGCCACTAGACAAAGAAGTAATTGTTGCCTCTCAATGAAAATTACACATTTATGCTCCATAGCTCCAACTAACAAGACAATTTTCTTTTAGGATAATTCATTACCTATTTGTACAGTTACAACAGTGAAAAGTGTGAATTAATTGAATAAAGAGTAAACACCTTATTGTTTATCCTCCTATTTGTTACTAGAACTCCTTTCTATTTCCCCTAATTCATAAATAAAATTACACTTCTAAACGTAAATTAAAGTTTTCCTCATATCAAATCCAGAGAAGAGTTAAAAAAGTTACTCAAATGCCAATGAAATGTGCAAATTTTCAGTATAAAAAGTAATATTTTAAGGATTACAACCACCATTGGGATGATGATGATGATAGTAAAAATTGCAATGATGGTTAACAGTCTGAGGCGTCAAGCTTGCAATAAGACTGAATTTCTCGCCACAGAAAGTTCAAAGTTCAAATCTTAATCAGGTGCACCAGGAGTGGTTTTACATATGTGACTCATCAAGTTATGTTTTTCCCATCCTCTCTCAACACTAATGTGGGTACATTTCCTATAAGATAGCCTCCACATCCCTACCCATTAAATTAAATCAATAATCTTGGTATTGAGCATCACGATTTAAATTTTTTTTTAATAAAACCAAGTTTTCAAGACATAAAATTAAGATTACCATTTTCATGTATTAAAATGTGGTTAAAATGGCCAAAGAGTTGAAAGTGGGATCATAGCTCATCTGACAACACACACAAAAAAAAAACTGTTGAAATAATTTGATCTTACTCCCTCAACAAATAAAAGTTCGCTGGTCCAAGATCAGTAGATTCTTAGGATATTAGCATGACTTGTGAAATTTTTATAAGTGTATTTCTGGGTTTGCCATGTTTGATAGCAATTTTGCAAAATTTGACTTCGTATCTTTATTAAAATTTTGTATTATATTAAGTAGAGTTGGGTTGAATCCACTATTTTACAAATCAGAATCTCCAATTTACCTTCCGATCTTGAATCTGAATCTTGAAAAAAATATGACCATAAGGAACTACAAATATAATATAAAAATATAAATAGCTAAATGTCAACATTATTTTTAACCTATTCATTATAACATTTGTACATTCAGTTAGTATTAAATTACTGGTCTGGGGCCTGGTTGTTGAGTTCATCCTATAATTATAATTGGTTCTGAATCACCAATAAGCAGTATTAGAGCTCTAAAACAAATTTCACTCAAAAATTGGAAGAATTCTTTCTTTTTAGGATTTGAGAATCAAATCTGAGATTTTCTCAGATCCTTGAATCTCAATAATCCTTAAGCGTTTAAGGGATTCGAGGGTCCCATCCCTTATTTCAAGCCATTAGGTTTTTCTATTCACTTTTTACAAAGATTAAAACTAAAACTAGAAATAGTTTTTACATACAGTAATTAATATTCTTTTACCTGTCAGTAGATATGCTGACAAATTCTTCCATTTGATCTACAAATGTGCTCAACTGTCCAAGATTACAAAGTGTTTCAGCTAAAGCGATGACATTGTTTCCTCTGATGCACACTAGTTGAGAGTAGAGTGCTAGCACCAACAGCTGAAGCAGTACAGAATCTCCTACAGGATGAACATCTGCAGGTAGGATGTGCTCTAATAAAGAGGCCGCCCGATGGAGAGAAGAGGGTACACAGTCCGACAAGTGACACAGGCAGTCCAGAGCTAGGGCAGTGGCTTCGTGAGTTTTAGCTCCATCCTGAAAACAATTCTATTGATAAATATTAAGAGTTAAATCGAATCCACTATTTTACAAACCCAAATCTCGAAAGTACCTTCGAATCCCGAGTGTCAAATCCATCCAAATTCGAATCTAGGAAAAAATTATTAACATAAGAGGAAATATTAATATAGATTAGAGGTGTACTGATTCAATAAAACTGATACCAATTACAGCTTGTTTAAAATAATTGTTCATGCTATGATTATTTACACTAATTAGTCCTGATTTTTTATTATTTATTAATAACTATTGGGAAATATGCTTAAGAGAGTTATAACAGTTAATGTAATTAATACAAAAAGATTTTATTTAAAAATCAACAGTTAAGGCTTTGATAATCTTAATTTTTCATTACTCTTTGCATAACCGGGGAAAGTTGTAACTAGATTGTTAGTTTTATCAATGATATGACCTTATATTTTTTTATCTGGTTATGTAATCTTTGTATAGCCCACAACCCAGATGCAGTGTGTGTATAAGTGTTTTTTTGCGATTATGATCACTAAACTTCTACCTAGAAAATTTTGCTTTAAATTTTACTTTAAAAAAACAATTTATTTCTGATGCACTAATAATCGCCTGATAATGATTTATCAGTATTCGCATTGGTAAACCTCTAATGTAAATAAATAATAGAAAAAACACTTAAAAAAATATTAATTGCAGATGCACTAGAAATTGCCTAATAATGATTCATCAGTATTCTCGTCGGTAAACCCCTAATATAGATAAATAATAAAAAAAGATTAATTGCTGATGCACTAATAATCGCCTGATAATGATTCATCAATATTCGCATTGGTAAACCCCTAATATAGATAAATAATAAAAAACACTTAAAAAAAAGATTAATTGCAGATGCACTAATAATTGCCTGATAATGATTCATCAATATTCGCATTGGTAAACCCCTAATATAGATAAATAATAAAAAAAGATTAATTGCAGATGCACTAATAATTGCCTGATAATGATTCATCAATATTCGCATTGGTAAACCCCTAATATAGATAAATAATAGATAATACAAATAGTAACTAAATGTTAACATTATTTCCTATAATCCATTCACTATAACATTCATACATTCAATTCAATGTTAAATTACTGGTCTGGGGCCTGGTTGTTGAGTTCATCCTATAATTATAATTGGTTATGAAGCACCAATAAGCAGTATTAGATATACAAAACAAATTTTACTTGAAAAACAAAAAAATTTTTTTTTTTTTTTTATGATTTGAATCTTGAATCCAAAATTTTCTCGAATCCTCAAATCGTGAATATCCTTAAGAATTTGAGGGATTCAAGGACTCATTCCTAATAAATATGGCTTTGTAAGCTTTAGCTCCATCTTGAAAACATTTTTACTTAGAGCAGTGACTTTGCTAGGTCTAGCTTCACCCTGATAACAATATTATTAGGGCTGGGCTTAACATTTGAATTTTTTTTTTACCATATTACATATATTTTAGAAAACAGATCATTTTTGTTGATTAAATTCCTAGTAAAAATATAAACATAATAAAAAGCATAGTAAAAAAAAATTAAATATGCTGTATAAAATATTTGAAAAAGAAGGAAAGGGAAGTAAAAGTTAGATAGTGTTTTAGACCTTTTCAATATAAATCCAAAAATGCTCAACCATGAGCATAAATTATTAATCATTTGAATGACTTTTTGATAGTTTAAAAAAATATATATAAAGGATAATATTCTGTTTATTTGTTTTCATCTTTCCATAAAAAGTAGCTAGCAATTATTCACCATCATCATCATCATCGTGAATAATAATAATATATTTTAACGGCATTATATTTAGTGATTAGTTAATATTTATAAAAAGAAAGTAGTTAAGGCAAAAAATTAATCGATGAGGCCAATAGTCATGAACTAGCTTTTAATTGTTTTTTATATTCTCACCTCTAAAATCTACCATCTCATTCTTTCACACTTTCCCTTGTCTGTCCCTCACAAAGTGTTGACCTTGAAATCCACCCTCTAGCAATATCTCTCTCTCTCACTCACTCTCTGTCTCAAATGCAAGCCACCAAGGTTCATATCAAAAGTAAATAGATCTACTTTTCCCAGTATTTTACTTATATTTGGAAGAAAGTACAGGAAAGGTGGATAGAAGCATATAAAAGGAACAAACATAATATGGCTTCTACAATGAAAATAACACAGTTCACACTTTATATTGCTGCCGTTGGATAATGAGGTAATGGCTACCTTTTGAAGAAATTAATCGTTACCGCCCATTTAGGTGTCCTAACAGTCTTTACAAATTTCCCTTTGTTCACCTTTTGTGTTTTTTGGTTTCCTCTATTAGGAAGTTGTGTTGCAAGTCTGACACTCACTCCTGATGAATTTTGATAGAATTAAACCTAGGTCAGGGGATTGAGCAGTAACGATTGATTTTATTCAAGAGGCAGACATTAACTCTTTGTCCAAAAGCAGCAATCTAAAGTGTGAACTGTGTTCTTCTTTTCATTGTAAAAGCCATTTTGTGTTTGTTGCTCTTATATAATTCTACCCACCTTTTCTGTACCTTCTTCCAGATATAATACAATTACCTCATGAATGAAAAGAGGTTTTCTTTATAGAGATCTAACTATGTTAACAAACTGAAGTAGTTATGACTGAATGTAAGGCGGAGGACACGTCACTCCCTTAGTCTTCTACACAATATCTTAGAAAATTATTCACCGAAGTACTTAGCAACACATTTCAATCTACTCAAAAATAAAGAGTAACTTAATACATATGCTAAAAACTCCACCCTCATTAGGATCCCAATTCACAAATCTTAATTTTATCCTTTTCATCCACGGGTACAGCATTGCAGGCATGGAATGTGTTATCATCCACAATATGGGACTTGACGGGGTTGGCTGACTTCAACAATGCACATAAACAAAATATTATTTCTGACTAAATCTAGTGCTACAATCTTGTAAGACATATTATGCAAATAGCTCTGCTTGTATAAGAGTTGTAATAGATGTATGAATGAATGGAGGCAGATTATTAAATTTATACTTTAGTCAGTTATAATTAGAGATGGGACTCTTGATTCCTTCAAATTAGACACTCATATTCTAATTTTTTTTTTTTTCAATTTCCAAAGTGAAATTTGTTTTCGAGCTCTAATACTGCTTATTGTTGGTTCAGAACTAATTATAATTATAGGATGAACTTAACAACCAGGCCTCATACCAGTAATTTAACATATAAATGAAGGTATAAATGTTATATATAATGAACGGACTATAAGAAAAAATGCTAACATTTAGTTAATATTTGTTTTTTCTATTGTATTTAAATTTTTATGTTTCCTCCTTTGTTCATAATTTTTTCCAAGATTTAGATTCGTAAAACAGTGGATTAGACCCAACTCTAGTTAATATTGTTATTTTAAGTATTGTTTAGCTGTTACATTGTTTTGGCTAAGTTTAAGAATAGGCAAACTAACCTTTACTTCGCCAAAGATAATAAGTAAAAAGATAAATAAAATACGACTTAGGGTTACCAATTGTACTCTTTTAATAGTACATGCACTCTGTTTGAGGTGATAAGAAACATACTCTTACTTTTTGCTCATTGTGGCCAAATGCACTATTTTTGAAACTTTTTTTGACAATTCAGTACTCTCCCCAAAAATGGGGCCAGTCGGGTGGCATTATTATGTAGCAGGGTTGGGAAAGAATAATACTTTGCAATATTTGATAATTTGTGCAAATATTGAATTTAGCCGGATAACCAGTAAAAACCAAACTGGTGGCATGCGTGTTCGAAAGTTCCTGGGGAAAAGAAAAAACCTTTCTCTGTCCTTGCCGCCCCCGCCACCTGCCAACCTCCCGTCATCATTTTTAGAATGTACGCTTTTTGCGGGATCTGGAGATGGTACAGACTGTCCATTAAAACACTTTTTCCTCCGTAGCCTTTAAACAACCCCGACTCCCCCCATTGTCCCCTCTAACATGACAAATCTCTTGCCTGTCATCAAGAGATAGTATAAAGGACAATCTTGTCCTAAAAATGGTGACCTGACTTCTTATCTACACAGTTAAAAAGATTAGTGGAAATAATTTTGGCTCAAAATGCTGATACTCGGCTTAACTGATTGTGCCATAATTAGCTGATGATTGGACCAGCAATTGGCATTGGCCCATCCATAACTATTATTATGTTGATGGAAGTGACTTCGTGAGTTTTAACTTCATCACGAAAACAGTTATAATGATAGCAGCGACTTTGTAGGGGTTTAGCTCATTTATAACCATTTTGATTATTTTTATTTATTTGAGGTATCTAATGTGCACTTTCTGAACTGACTGATCAGCACACGCGAATTTCTATGAGCGAGAGTGAAAGGGCTTACCAATGTTTCTGGAAAGGTATTTTCAAATACTTTCCAGGTTTTTTTTTACATTCCACAATCGCCATGGAACTGATGGCTTTACTTCCACTTCGAAAGAAATTGAGCTAAGGGTTTTATTGCTCAAGACAAATTTGTCGACCTTCGCTAGGCTTGAACCCAAGAAGATCGGGTCCTGAGGCGAGCACTTCACTCCAAGACCATTGATTATTAATTATTATCTTACCAGTAAAGCTAAATGAAGACACTGCACAATGGGAGCGAGAGTTGGCTTCAGAGGTTTAAGTAGTGCTTCTATCCATGATGGTCGACTTTGATTCCAAACCTTAAAAACACAACAAAAGTTCAGTATAGCAAAGAAAAATCACAGCACCATAAAACCAAGACGGTATACCTTTTATTTTGTGTGTGTTAAGCAAAAGAGTCGTTAAAAACTTAATCTAAGAGGAAGAGATTCTTCTATAGCTTAGAAGAAACTAACTGCATATACATGGAGAAAGAGTAAGAAACAGAAAGTGAAATCAAATATGGAAAACCAATCCTAGTGTATCTGGCCAGGATTAAAATTCTGGACTTTCTACTGACAACAATCAAGTGCAAAGTGTTAGTGTGAAATCGCACGTTTACCCAAAACAAGAGCAGAGAGAAACATAATCAAAGGAGAGCTCTGAACCAATCATAACATTACAGTTTCATTGGCGCTTCTGCTTGGAATGATTTAAAATAAAATCAACTTTCCTTTTTCAATGCGACATCACCTTGGAAGAGTCAATCAAATTTAAAAAGAAACGACTAAATCAGTGTATCAGTGTGTTTGCGCCTACACCAACACACTCAATCTGTGTGCATGCACCTACACCAAAACATTCAATCTGTGTGCTTGCACCCACACCAACACACTCAATCAGTGTGCTTGCACCTACAACAACACATTTCAATCAGTAAGCTTGCACCTACACCAATACACTCAATCAGTGTGCTTGCACCTACAACTCAATCAGTGTGCTTGCACCTACACCAATACACTCAATCAGTGTGCTTGCACCTACACCAATACACTCAATCAGTGTGATTGCACCTACACCAACACACTCAATCAGTGTGCTTGCACCTACACCAACACACTCAATCAGTGTGCTTGCACCTACACCAATCCACTCAATCAGTGTGCTTGCACCTACACAAACACACTCAATCAGTGAACTTGTTCCTATACAAAAATATTCAATCAGTGTGCTTGCACCTACACCAAAACATTCACTCAGTGTGCTTGTTCCTACACAAACATACTCAAACAGTGTGCTTGCACCTACACTAACACACTCAATCAGTGTGCTTGCACCTACACCAACACACTCAATCAGAGTGCTTGTGCCTACACCAGTAGAATGAATCAGTGTGTTGCTTGCGCCTACAAAGTAAAATCTAAAAGAAAGCTTCATTTACTGTGATGAAATTATTTGAAATAATTCATTAAATGAGAAGTGTGTACGTCATTCTTGTTGTGCTTAGATTATTTTCATGAGAAAATACAATAATTTGAAAACATCCATTGTGATATTACTCTTAAAGTTTTGTTTATTCACTAGAAAATAAAACATGTATGTAATCATCTAGTTATACTAAGTTTTGCATTGGAATGGATAATGGGCCAACATACAGCATGTGAATTGCAATGCCATTCAAGCAAATTCTGTTCCCTATTTTCAAAAAACTGTGACCCAAACTTTAAACCCCTTGAAATGCTAAGGATAACAATGAACTAATGAACAGGAATTTGAATATACCTGGAAAATAGGACAAACCCACAGACAAATACCAATTTCTTTCAGACAACACCCATAACTCGACTAGGGTTCCTAAGATTTAGTTGAATTATGTTCCCCCTCCAATAGCTTTCTATAAAAGAATCATTGTGCATCATTATTATAAAAACTATACTTTATAAACTAACAAAATATTATTATTAAAAAATATATAGTATGGCCGGTGGGGTTTTATAGAACTCTTCTTCAAAAAGTTCAAACATACATTTCCCACTGGGTCCCCCTCAAGGGCTGACCTCATATGACTGAAATAATGCTCCACAACAAAGGCCTTCTCACGAATACTTAAAGCACTGTGCTCTATGACTGTTCACTTCAAGCACCAAGATCACACTACAGCCTCGTCATGTCGCCTTCCCACCGATAAATACGAAGAAAAGTGTTGCCAACTTTTGGTATTCTTTATTTCCGGCCATATATGCCAAATGAATCTGAGAATGTTAAGATAATAAAATCACTCGATTTTCATGAATGTTTCATACCAATGGAAATGTTATTTTTACAAGTGTATATTATGTCTATGTTAAGACCACACTACACGTTGTTACATGAGGAATGTTACTCGATAGAATTGTTCATTTAATAGTCACACGCTTGTAGCTGTCGTGTTGGAACCTGCCGGGAACGAGTGTGTTGGTTGGCGCTGAATAAATAATAGAGATCACACCAGTTCACATGTTGCCAACCTAGCCTAACCTAAATATATGGCGATGTACATGATAAGCAAACCAATGTGTTATTTGTTGTCTACCTGTTTATGGTCAAGGCAGATTGCCCAAACCCCCGTATTTCTCTCAAGTGATGGCAGAAGAATACTGGCAAGATCTGTAGGGCCCCCTACTCCAGCCACCACATAAACCAGGGAAGACACTATTACACCAGGTGACAGCAGTGGGTTCAAGGAAGGTCCAAGCAAACAGTCTCCTCCTCCAGAACACAAGAAGCCTCCACAATGACCCGTCTCATTCAATACTTCAGGTGGGGCTAAACAACACAATCATAAACAAATTAACAATTGTGGTCAACCTCAAACTAGTGTTACTGTGTGTTCACATGTGTGTCGATATACAACATCAATACCAAGACAACCTGCTTCGGTGGCTGCATGGTCTAAGGTGTCACTCTAGTGTTAGTTAAGTCTAGACTGCAGATGACAGGAAAATTGGGGTTCGAATCCTGATCGAGTATACTGACGAGGTTTTTTTCCAAAATGGTTTTCCACTCTTTCTCCACAAAAATGCAGATACATTTCATCTAAATTCTACCTTCCTTATCCTTAACCCACTAGTGTAATTAGTACATATTCGTATAACCTGGACAGGTAGTTACAGGTAGTAGTTTAAAAATATACCGAGACCTGGTCATATGACAAGTTCTAAACCAATCACAATATTTATGCAAGGTATGAACTGGCCTCTCTAAGCATTATTTGAAATAGTTTCAGCTTTGTTTCCCCTTCACCCGGACAACCTGCTTGCGGAAGCCAACCAATGTTCACAACCAAACAGACTCTACTCAGTGCATATGCAGTTTATAACTAGTCACAGGTATTATTCATTCCCGACGTTAGTTTACTTCGATGACATCTCAAAATGTTACTAGATGTAGTCCCTAATATATCACTATGTCAACAGCTGACATCTATCACTTTGGATAAATGTAATGAAAACAGATGGTAATGTATGAATGTGATAGTTAACCATAGTAATTTAGGCCAATATTATTTATATATTTTTTTGAGGTCAGGCTCAAAGCTTATTTATTGTTTTATTCCACTTAAAAAAATTAATATTCACACCTCTTTCAAAAAAAACTTCTAACAAACATAGCTTCAAATTGGGGACGGACGAATTTAAACCATGTAGTTTAACTTGACGGTAAACAAGTTTTTTTACAATGATGCACCCCCGCAGTTGATGAAATATTTTAATCAGTTAAATATTTCGAAATACGATAAAATAATCATAAAATCATTTATTGAGTATAAAAAAAGACAAATATTTTCTCTTTTCCAAGTAAATACGATGCCTGTATTAAAAGGTTTTAATGTATGCACAATACTACACATAATCAATAACTTCCAAAACTAAGAATAAGTACTTTTAATTATGTTTAAAATATTGTTTCGAGTTGGATAAAAAGAAATTATTAAAAGTGATGAAATAGTATGAGAAAACTTAAGTTTACGTTATTTTAAATGTAAAATACAATAGGTAATTAAAAAACTTTAAATTTATAACAAAACAGTAATCTTTTACAAGTGTTTGCAATCCAAAACCTAAACATATGATTTTTGAACTGTCATTCAGGTAAAAACCTATCGTGAACTGACTTTAAACATCTCCATGAGGTGTGTTGAGATGATATGAAACAACTCTTTAAATGAAACATGTGTATGTCAAACATAACACTGATTGGAAAACACCCACAATGACAGTTTTATAAAGAAATCTGTCTATCCACTCAAATAAACTGGGATCGAATCATGATCTCCCAGTCATCGACTGCCTAGTCTAGTGCAAGAGTAGTGCTATAGAATGTGCGGCCATCGAAGCAGGTCAAAAAACTTGTTGATAATCAGCTTATTTAAGTTTGTGTTGCAAGGCTTCATGGATCAACACACATTTATACTAGGGCTGGGCCAAAGCTGATTACCAATTCGATCATCAGCCTTTTATGGCACAATCGTTTTAGCCAATCATCTTAATTTTAGACTCAATTATTTTCGCTGATATTTTGAACTGTATAAGGGAGAAGTCAGGTATATCCTGATTTTGGTAGGAAAAAGAGTTTAAAAAATTCAAACATATTTCTTTTCGGCCAACATTGATAACATTTTACTATATTATTTGTGTTATTTTATAGGTATCGATAATATCTATCAAAAGTGACAGCTGTGAATAGCATGACTTGATGTATGAAAATATTAAAATGGTTTAAATAACCTCAGTAACTACCAAATAATCAGATATTGTTCTTCCAACCAAAATCAGGGTATAGTGAGGACTCACCAGTTTTAAGCTGGGTAGCAGACAATTTAGTCTTTTTTAATATTGCTTGTGGATGGGAAAGGGATTTGTCAAGGTGGAAAAGAGAAAGGGAGGGAGAGCTTGTTTAATATTTAGGACAGTGGTTTCCAAACTAGGGGGCATTAATCACCTTCAAGGGGGAGTGGGGGTGAAGAACAGTTGTAAATAACATTAAAAATCAGCTAAGAATTAAATAAACGTTTTTATTTTAATCCCTTTACCAGTGCAAGTATGAAAATTTTTCTTGTGGTATTAACAACATTGACTACCAGTTGTAATAATTCATATATTATATGACCGGCCAAATGTAAGACGCTCGTACGCATGCACATGTTTATTTTCAAGCTCGCAAGACTCAGATTCAATCCCCAATTCTACTCCCTGCCCCTCAAGTCGGATACTATTATGGCCTCGAGCAACACCCTCAAATTTTAAACTCTTGACTTTCATAAAAACCAAACAGCTTTGACAACATGAAGTGGAAAGTGATTAGTGGTGTGCTTTTTCAAACATCAAAACCGATATTCAAGAACTGATGAAAACAAAACAGTACCAGCCATTACATTTTTTTGTAGCATTATTTTGCCAGTTTTACATTGATTTTGATATAAAATAAAGACGTGAAAACAAAACAAAGCTTGTTAGAGATTAAAAAAAAATAACCATCCTAAAAAGTGGGTGTGGAGGGGGCATGGAAATTTGATAATCTACCAATGTACCAAGAGGGGCGTCAGCTGAAAAAGGTTGGGACCCACTGATTTAGCGAAAATGTTTAAAGGGCAGTCTGTGGTGACCCATACTTGACGGTTTGCAAGTAAGACAGAGATATTGCTAAAGGGTAGATTTCAAGGTCAACACTTTATGAGAAACAGACAAGGGAATGTGTGAAAGAATAAGAGGGTAACTTTAAGAGGTGCCAGAACAAAATTTAAAAAAAAATATAATTCTTGACTACTGGACTGCTCAAATAATTTGTCATCTTAATTTTATTTATTTATTTTATTAATATTAACTGATCGCTAAATTTGATGACTTTAAACTAATATGTATTTTGTAATTTATAACTATTGTTCAATATAAGGTATATTATTTAAAAGATTAATAATGATAATTGTTGACTATTGTTCATGGAAAAGATGAAAACAAATAAGCATGATCTTAGCCTTTGACGAACTTTGTGTTCACCCGCTTCGGGGGCCACGTGGTCTAATGTGCTACTCTCGTGTTGGACTAAAATGCCGAAGACGAGGAGCTCAGGGTTCGATCCCGGTTGGGTACACTGAGGGTGGTTTTCCCTAAATGGTTTTCCATTCTCCTTCCATGCAAATGTGGGTGCACTTTATCTCAAACCTTCTTAATCCCTAAACAATTGGTGTAATTAGTACATAGGCGTATAGCCCGAATGGGTGGTAAGACGCGATGATAAAAAACTTTGTGCTAGTTTTTAAAGAATTATTATAAATTATTTACTAACAAATTATGTTCACATTTGAAGTTTGGTTTTTATCAAAGAGATCCAAAACACTTATCTACCTTATACTTCCTCCTCTCCCTTTTTAATTAATATTTATACTGGTAAGTTAATGAATTTAAATTGTTGAACCCTTCAATAAAAGTCTACTCTCTATTCTCATCAATAGTGTGAATCCAGCTTGAGTCAGTGTTCAATTCTCCTTTACTGAAAATGGGGTCCGATAAGCCCCAAAATTATATTCTGTGATATATTTTTTTTTATAACTCAATGGACCAGCAATTTTTCAGGTAGGTGTGCAGACCTTATTATTCTATCTTTATATGATGTTTATTATATTCAATCTTTTTTTTCTTTGTTCAATATATTGTAGAGTTAATGTAAAATATTTTAAGAGAGTGATACCTTTCCCTTTTTCTTGGCAAGATGGCTTTAGTATTCCCGAGTTGGTAGTAGTAGAAGTACTAGATTCTTCGCCTGCCAACTGTTGCATGTAATGATTCATTACAAGACTGGCAACTTTACACTGCCGCATCATCAGAACCTAAATAAAACGGAGAAAAATATACGGACGAGTTTGTAGATTTTAATAAAGTTACATTTGTTCACAGTTACTTACTTCACTAAAATACTATCTCAACAATTTAACTGATTTAATAACTTTATTATATTTGGAAGAAGGTACAGGAGGTGAATAGAAAACATATTAAAAAGGGAACAAACACAATATGGCTGTTAAAATGAAAAGAAGAACACAGTTTACACTTTACAATGCTGCCAATGGACAAATAAGTTTTGGCTGCCTCTTTAAGAAAATTGACCGTCACCACCCAATTCCCTGACCTAGGTCTACTTTCCAATATGATGCTAGAAAAGGCAGTAAGAGCAGCACAAACTAAAACAGAGCTTCTGACAACCAAAAGATCCAAACTATTGTTAGCATACCCAGATAACATTGACCTTGTTGGAAACATCGTAATCATGGCAGAAAAAATATCTAATGAAATAAAAACTAAAGCTAATGAGTGATAAATGAATAAAAACAAAATATATGTACCTAAACAAATGTATGCAAAGAGATGGAATAGGACAAAATGTGACATTAGACACACATAATTTTGAAAGAGTAAAGCATTTAAATTATCTAGGGGCTATCATCACCACAGTTAACGATATCACAGAAGGGATAAAAGCGAGAATCCAGTATGCGAACTGATGTGTGTACTCTCTAAACAGTCTCATCAAATCAAAGAGCCTGACACAAACTTACAAAATCATGATCTACAAATCAGTGATCTGGCTAATATGTGAGACACGAACCAGAGCAAATGAAGAGAAACTCAGATGTTTTGGGTGGAAGATTTTCAGAAGGATCTTTGGACCCTATTGTGACTCAAACACAAAACTTTATAGCATTAGAATTAATATTGAGGTCAAACAGCTATATTATAATAATAATAATAATAATAATAATAATAATAATAATAATAATAATAATAATAATAATAATGACTTAGACTAAGAAATAAAATCCCAACATATAAGATGGGCTGTTCCCGTTCACAGACTTCCTAAAGATCGGCTTGTTAAGTTAATAAGAGAGGAGGCACCAACCAGCAAAATATCATTAAGACGTCCACACATACGGTGGAGGGACAACATCAGACTGGATTTATCAACAATGAAATCACCTTTCAACCAAACTTTAATGGACAACCAAGATGGAAGAAAATTGTGTAGTCAGCCAAAAGCCACCCTTGGTGTTGGTGTTGTTGGTAGTAGTGGCAGTATTGGTGGTGGTGGTGGTGGTGGTGGT
>CABFWB010000700.1:0-17394 GCA_902151455.1 Timema bartmani | reverse complement strand
TAGTAGTAGTAGTAGTAGTAGTAGTAGTAGTAGTAGTAGTAGTAATAAGAAAGTGGGGGTGTCTCTGTCTCAAACATATTTCAAACATTGGCTGCCTTTAAAACTTATTTGGATTTTTTTATTGTCATTTAGAGGAAAAGTGGGGTTAAGAATTGTAATAAATTTTGTCAGTAACATATTGAAGACTAGAACAAAATAAAGTTAATGTATTGTTTTGAAACGTCAAATTATATTCTTGATAGGGGTGGATAGGATCCCAAACCCTAGCAAAAATTTCAGGAATTTATCAATTCTCAAAAGTCGGGCAGGATTGGCCTGTTCTTATCAAAATTTTGGGCGAGAAACAATGCCCTTGTTGTTCTAGCAGGTACTTGCTCATCACTGGGAGGAGGCGTATTTTAACGCTTGAAGAGAGAAACAAGTTGGGAAGCCCGTGACTCATTGTGGTATGTCTATCAGCAGTTGTTTGCTAGGTTCAGCAAGCAAGAGAGCTTGAAAGATTTAGAGGAGGACAGAGATATATTCTAATCTATCATATTTTGGGGCATGAAACTTAGGGGGGTTGGGGAGGGGGAGGAATTAGCTTGCCAAGGTCAACTATTCATGAGTGATCAGACTGTCTGTTAGTGAAACCAAACAGCAGTAGAGATTACAGGGGTGTTAAACTAAAGAACCTTTAGGGGTGTCAGTTCTTGTGAACATTTAAGGGGCTTCAAACAGAGAGAAGTTTTAAAGAATTCCAAACATAGATTACTTTTAAGGGGTTTCAAACATAGAGAATATTTAAGGGGTAACAAACCCGGACAATATTTAAGGGGTATCAAACCTATAGAACATTTAACGGATTTAAAACGTAGAGGACATTTAAGAAGGGTAAAAAAGAAGTTTAATTTTTTGGACGCTTCCAATAGTTAAATATAAAACATCATTTTCAAAAGAAATTAATAAATGTAGTTTCCATAAAAAAAAGTATTCAAATTAACTATTTGATTTGTACTATTCAATATTTTTTCAAAATTTGGCTATGTGCAAAATAAATGGCGGAATATTTATATTCCAAATTTTAAGTTGGAAGAGTAAAATAAATATTCAATAATTAGAGAAAGGAGTAAAGAAAGCCCACCTAAGGAAAGAGTAAAAATTGTGGGTAGAATCTAATACACACGGGTGGCATATTTCTTTCTTCTGGCTTCTATAGTACAAAGTCACACATCAAATAAAAACACAAATATAGTTTTTATATTTAAACATTATTACATTTATAGAAAAAAATAATCAAAAGAGAAGAAAACCCCTAACCTCATTTTTAATTATCAAAACTGTTTAAAACATTGTGGTAAACAGTTAACTTTGTTTTACATCCATCACTGTTTCCAGCCTGGCCTGGGTCAGTTTTTTATTCAAGTTATATATTTTCCATTACCGGCTTGCTAGGCCTGTCGTTGCTTCATTTGTCTTATAATCTAACTTAAGACTAGGACAGGCACAACATGCAGTTCCCGGCCGTTAATTCATCACTGTGAAAGGGTAATCCCACATTTAACCAATCATAATTTTTTTCTTCACCTATGCTGGAAATCAAACCTGGGATCCTTTGCTCAGTAGATATACATACTAACAACTGAGCTAAAGTGTCGGATTTGTGGTAAACAACCTTTGGAGTAAAATTAAAATCTCACATTTTTTCTTTGGCTGTGAGTACGTACTTTGAGTAACAAAGGCCAGGAGGCCTGAGGCTGTGCAGCTAGCACCGACAGTTCTAGAGCCACTGCTGCCCCATCTGACAAGTGGTTCTCAGGCCCAGAGAACAAGTGGGGGGAGGTCAACACAAACCATGGAGCTGGAGAGAGCAGGTTTCTATGAGACAACATTTCTACACCAGATGTGCCCCTTCGAAACACCTGCACACAATCATAAATATACTATCAGTGATTTACTACATATTTCAAGATGAGGGGCGGCAAACTTACAAAACTTTTAGAACTGAGTATATTTTGTGTAGCATTTAACTTTTTAATATGTAAAAAACTAGGGATAGGAAATATTAAAATGCAATACAAATGTAAGAACGCCAATATGCTAGCCAATGGCGACCAATCAATCAGATTTAAAAATTAATAATTAATTTGAAAAATCAAATTTTGGATTAGAATTTGTTTTAGAGCTCTAATACTGCTTATTGGTGATTCAGCTCCAACATATTTATAACAAAAACTCAACTAGCTCTAAGACCGTTAATTTAACACTAAACTGAATGTATGAATGTTCTTTGCATTGAAAAATCCCACCTGGACACGAGAAACAAACCCTGGAACTTTGACTTAGTATGCCAATGCTCTTAACATTGAGCTATTCAGGAGTTGTCTCATCCCCGGGGTCATTCTTCACTTATTTTTGAGGCAGCGTCTTTAATGGACGTGCAGGAATTGTCAACTACATATGAATGCTCAATTAAGATTTCGAGCTATTAGATAACACAGCTAATTTAGATTTGGGAGAGCTTTATGCTGTCAAATATGAGTGAAGAATGA
The DNA here is from genome assembly GCA_902151455.1 of Timema bartmani. NCBI lineage: Eukaryota > Metazoa > Arthropoda > Insecta > Phasmatodea > Timematidae > Timema > Timema bartmani. Next base: position 14,863 of record CABFWB010000700.1, on the reverse strand, counting down.
CCATGGACACCTGACAACTCCTGGATAGCTGTGGTTAGAGCATGGCATACTAAGCCAAAGTTACAGGGTTTGATTCCTGTGAATAAGTGTCATTTTTCAATTTAAAGAATATTACAGTATATTTAGATGCGGCTATAAATGTAGCTAACAAATATAATAGCTTGGCTATTTAATCCATAAATAACTTATCATTTTTCTATTTTTTTTAATAAAGAGATTTGTAGGTAAAATGAAGATTCAAATTCAAGATTTGTAGTTAAAATGAAGATTCAAATTGGAGATATGAATTCATAAAATAGTAGATTCAACCCAACTCTTAATAAAAAACTAACATTAACCCAAGTGGGCAATAGTGAACCTAGCTCATTCTGATTATTTGGGTGATTAGTCCTATCAATCCCATACCCCAGTGTATAAGGGCAGGCCAATCTTGAGGAGAGAAGGGGGGTGATCTAAATAATATAATTCATTTGTTATGTTGCATTGTAAAATAATACAATTTAGTATGGCTAAACAATTGTCTTCAAACACAAAGCTGCTAGCTATACTGCAAACTTTGGGTGTTCAAAGTCCACCGTTTCGACACAAAATGAAGTCAAAACAAGTTCATATAATATTATCATTACTATTATTCTTGTTATATGATGAAAAAATATATTATACGTTTTATATTCATTTGATTTTATTACATAAAGATTACACACAAAGCTTATAAATCAAAATTTTATTGCAAAAATTAAAAATAAGAGTGTATTTTAAACAGGGATGTAGAGTTGGAGTCATAAGCAATTTTGGGTGGAGTTGGTAAAAATGTACAGACTCCGACTCCGGGTTTAAAATAAAAACTTATAATATCATAACAATATATGGTAAGAAAATCACTTTAACTTTAAATTTGTTTTATTTTTTAGTACTAATGTAACTCCAAAGCTTTGTAGTTGTTAAATACATTTTTTAAAGCTAAATTAAAGCTTATCAATTTGAAGCATAGTAAAATTTTCCATAGTTTTACACACCCGTAGAGTTGTCTCTATTTAAATCAAACCCTTCTATTTCACGTTTTTAGTGATTTGGGTTCAAATTTATCTTTATTCATTTATTTTTTAAGAGAACTACTCAGATGAATAAACTAGTACCTCATCTAATTTCACCTAAAACAAGCAGAAGCTTATGTATGTTAAACACACTTAATAGTAGCCTATAGCTTATTCTTGATTAGAGACACAACTTTCCTTATGTCAAATACAGGTTGGATTGAAGGGAATGCGAGAAAAGATCAGGGTTTTAATTTTGCAGTTTTCGGCACAATAAATAAAATATTGCTTCAGTAGAAACAGATAATTTAGTTTACTACACATAATAATCTCGACATTCCTTAAAAAATTGTCATGAACATGTAAGCATTTTGATGGAAAAATTTTTAAATGAAGGAAAAAAGTTATCCAACTCTAGGACACCCTTGACAGATATTAATATCACCTTGTGAAGAAACTTAAACTCTATGTTTGTAGGGCCTAGTGATGCAATATTTGATTTATTTTGCTGGAAAAATGTGTTGCTTTAAAAACTACAAACATTTATCTTAAATCGCAATCCCTACCATGCTAGTCTATAATTCAAAGTACTTAATACCTGGAGCTTAATACAGGGTGTCCCACTTGCTACTGAACCTGACATTTCTTTAATAATTTTAGCACTAATGAAAATATTTCAACAAAATTTAAAGCATACTTACCCCATTTTGTGAGAACTCTGATGACATCATAATATGTGCTGGAACTGGCCACCATTGCGTCCAGACATGCTGGTGTGTGATATGTAGGATGTCGCTTCATCCTGCTGGAAATATCCAGTGAAGCGTTCCTAGTCGTCCAATTGATTTACAAAGGTGTTGAAGATTTCCACACATGCAGCTGTTGTGATGGTTGTATCGAAGAAGATGGGATCAAATTATGCACCACTGGGACATCCCACACCAAACACCAATCTTCTCTGAATGAAGGGGTTCTGCATGTATTGCGTTGAGATTTTCACTTGCCCTAATACGGGAATTTTGAGAATTAACGTATCCTGACCGGTGAAATCACACCTCGTCCGAGAACCAAGTGTAGTCCAGAATTACCGGATTTTTATGAAGAAATGTCTGAAACCATCAACAGTATGCCATTCTTTTCCCTTTTCTCTTTTAATTCATAGACCATAAAGATACGGTACGCATGAAGCTTTGCTTTTTTTGTAGCACGTTGATGAGTGCTTCTGGACAACCCTGATTCCTATGAAAGTCAGCGCAATAACGGAGATCCCAGTAGTCAGTTCTTCACATTCTGGATTGTTTCCTTTGACATTTGTGGATGACCTCCTGCATGGTCCTTCAATAAAGTCCATTTGGTTTCCAGTTTCTTTGACAAGAGCCAAATGCTGGACTTGCTTAGCGGATGTCAACCTCCAAATTTCTCCAGGAATTACTGTTGACATGAATTTATCGATTCTGTTTTTCAATAAGTGCAAACAATAAACACTCGCTCCTCCAGAGTATACATTTTCCAACTATCCTCTGTGAACTCACACATAAACTAACACTCATGAACAATAATTGTATTGTGTTCACACCTTCAACCAAATGACAGAACTACAGACCAGTAAAGAGGCACGCCAGGTAGGAGACAGTCTGGCGAGACATGCTGGCTGGATGGCGGACCACTAGTCCGTGTCGTGACAATTAGGTGCCAGACTACAGACACATTTCTTTTATTTCTCACACAACGAACCTACTCCTGTTCAAATTTCATTGCAAAATCTTCATTAATGTTAAAATTATTAAAGAAGTGCGGGGTTCAGTAGTGAATGCATAATATGTATAGTAAATAAGGACAGGATCTTAAAATATTTGAATCCTAAAATTGTTAAAGTTATTGGATATTCAAGGATTTGTCAACATTTCATATTCAAGATATGAGAGTGAATTATTTTTAGAGCTATTGTAATGTCGATTAGTGGTTTAACCCAACATAATTATAGGACAAACCGAACAAAAATAACCACATTCCATTAAATTTTCACTTACTGTGAAACAATCATAATTGAAGAAATAAATATTACGCCAATGTGAGAAAGTTGAACACGTATGCTTATCATGTTTCATTAGATTTGGACTCAAGATTTGTAATTCGTAGGTAAAATTCATAACATAGTGGATTGGACCCATCTCTAATATTTAACACTGACAATCATAGGTTTCACATTCTATTATAGAGTTGTTTTCAGAGAGGGGACTCTCCAATCCTTGAATCTTTCGAATTCCTTAAGATAGTTGAGATTCAAGGATTCTAGAAAATTTTGGATTCACGACTAAATTCCTTTAAAACACTTTTTCTTTCTTTCAATTTTTCAAGTGAAATTTGTTTTAGAGTTCTAATACTGCTTATTGATGGTTAATAACTAATTATATTTATAGGATCAACTTAACAACCAGGCCCCAGAACAGTAATTTAACACTTAACTGAATGTATGAATTATAAGAAAGAATATTAACATTTAGTTAATATTAACATTTAGTTAATATTTTATATTATTCTACTATATTTATATTTCCTCTTATGGTCATAATTTTTTCCAAGATTCGGATTCGAAGGTAAATTGGAGATTTGGATCCATAAAATAGTGTATTCGACCCAACTCTTGTTGTTTTATGTAATTCTTTGGGAGAATAAAATAGATAAAAAATGGGAACAAAAAACAGTTTATTAGATATCTGACAGGCAGATTTTTTTAGTTCAAATTGAAGCAAATAATAGCGAATCAAATCAACAAAAGTTAGTTAAATATGCTAAAATTATGTTAAATAAAAATAGTTATACATTATAAAAAAATTAGATTAGTTTTGGACCGTAGTCCTGTAAGTTATCATGTATAAAATTAATGTAAATTCTTGAATTTGTTCATTCAACAATAGTTTACCTTGTTAAAGTTAAGCGGTAAGGAGTATCATCTTTCGTGGTGATTATAAACTATTTCAATATATATCTTCAGTCCTCAAAGTTAACACATTTGTTACATCTTATCCAAGGGTGCAATTAAATGGTATACAAAGGTTTTATAAAGGCTGTTATTGGGAAAAAAGTGTGGCTTATTTTCCAGTCAATATGGTAATGATTAAAAAGCATATACTTTACCTCCCAAGAATTAAAAAATATATATATATATTAACATATTTTAGGCATATTATGGGATTTGCAATAGCCTAAAATCTTATTGATTTTTTACTAGTCTGGTTTAATTCAAGTTATCCAATTGAATAATATAAAATTCAAATTGATTTCAATATTATGAAAATATTACCCCTACAGTTTATCACAGACAGTCGTTTAACAACGACATTTACCTTATAGAGCACTGCGCGGGGACAACCTCTGAGCAGAAGACAGCACAGTAACACATGACAACGACATTTACCTTNAAGACAGCACAGTAACTCATGACATTTGGTATGGACATCCCTGAGAACTTTGTTTGTGGTTCTTCTTCCAACCAGCTCCTCCGACTCGCAGCAGATCGCTGGCAACAGTTGGTGGACACATACTAGAAGGTTGCTGACATCGGCGACCAACAAGGAACTGCGCCCTCTACTTGGCATAGCCTGTTCCACATACAAACATAATCACTAATATAATGTTGTGAAATTTTTAAGGCCTTCAGATCATAGTGAGCCTAAGAACCACTCTCATATTAGCTGTTGAAATGTCAAATTAAGTACCCAAATAGGATTCAAACATGAATGTCTTGAAAAAAACTACATAGTTGGGACATTAGGACAAAGAACGTACCTTGACACTCTCACAAATCAGAGAAAATATTCATGAAACTTAACATACTAGCATTGAAAAAATAGGTTTTAATAGTATCTATAATCATTTTAACAAAAGGGTCAATCAATGGCTTATTTTAAGGAAAGGAACGTGAACAAATATCATTTAAACAACTCAAAAAATGAAGGTTTGTGTTTTTCATAGAATAATCCAAATATGCTTTAGGACTCGACGATTTGGAAAAAAATAATCTGCCTCTACATTTACGTATGGAGTCTAAAAATGTTCTAGAGTTAAAAACTAACCTGAGTGTATCGAACTGTTAAGATAGTGAGAGATTCATTGAGCATTCCTGCCAAAACTCTCTGGGCCATCTTCGGAGGGACTGTATTCCAAAGATCCTCCTTCGTACCTGAGAAAATAATAATTCACAGAGAGCTCAAATAAAAACAAAGTGATCAAAAAGTTTGTAAGCTATAAAACATTTTATAGAGCTTATATATTTTCAAACGCTGGACAATTTTATTCTGGCATGCATTGAGCAGTATATTTTGTTCATTTAGTACCACCCAGAAGGCAAGTATGGCTTGAGGAATGATACAGATAATTCTATGAGTAGGAAAATATTTGACATCCTCCATGTCATAAAATATATCCAAGGACTACTTAAGACTATACACAGGGTTACCACACTTAATACAAGAAAATATAGAACATATTTGAAACATTTATAGGACACTTTCAACAAGCCCCTCTCCTAACATATTGAGCAGCTATTAAGCTCACTAGATATTTTAAGAAAAACAATTTTTGGTATTCTACAATGCACAAACTAGAATAAGTTAACATTTTAATGCTTGCAGTTTAAATTAAAAAGAAAAGATTGTGGGTGCACCCAATAATCATTTTAAGGATGTTAATGGCTTTTTTCATACACGTTCATGAAATTAGAGAAGACAATGTAAAGGTTTTAATGATTTCCAGATGTCAGTATTATGTTTTGATGAGTTGTATATTATTTTTAATTGTTTGCTCCAGAAAAAAAACACCAACATTTTAAGCCAGCCTAAAGTGTCTAAAATGCTAACATGAGGTGTAACTTGGAAGCACAGCTTTTCCATATTGACCTTTAACTCACATGCAGGCGTGTGAAAGGCTACATAAGATTCGATACCCTGCTAGTGGTAGGGAGAGCTGGCAGCTGGTTCAGGAAATCCAGCAACTCACTCACTAGAGCCAACAACTCCCTTACACATGCTTGTTTAGTTGTATATATTAGACACAGTGCCCTACTGATAACTTAAGCTCACGCAAGCTCGTCTGAAGGGGGCCCTACAATACATTACATTGCATGAAAAATTATTGAATTAAAGTATACAAGTAAATCAAGTCTTGGCCACCCCACTCCCCATGTAGCAGTAAAACAAGTCTTGGCCACCTCACTCCCCATGTAGCAGTAAAACAAGTCTTGGCCACCTCACTCCCCATGTAGCAGTAAAACAAGTCTTGGCCACCCCACTCCCCATGTAGCAGTAAAACAAGTCTTGGCCACCTCACTCCCCATGTAGCAGTAAAACAAGTCTTGGCCACCTCACTCCCCATGTAGCAGTAAAACAAGTCTTGGCCACCCCACTCCCCATGTAGCAGTAAAACAAGTCTTGGCCACCCCACTCCCCATGTAGCAGTAAAACAAGTCTTGGCCACCTCACTCCCCATGTAGCAGTAAAACAAGTCTTGGCCACCCCACTCCCCATGTAGCAGTAAAACAAGTCTTGGCCACCCCACTCCCCATGTAGCAGTAAAACAAGTCTTGGCCACCTCACTCCCCATGTATCAGATGTGTCTGAACTGTCTCTCGCTCTTCTTTATAAAAGAAGATAATTGAGAATGCAGTGAACTGAAGTGTAGAGAGTGAAGAAAGGTAGGGAAACAAAATTAATGGAGTAAATTATTTATGAAAATCAGTAAATATTCAAATATTGTAATATTAATAAGTCCGTCCAACACATCTGTAACAGCCATGCCCAAACCTCCATGTTTTACTTGTTTTATTTGACCTCGGTGGTCTTGAGATAAGGTGCTCGCCTCAGAACTCAATGTTTGTGGGTTCAAACACAGCTGGGGTCGATGGATTTTTCTTGAGCAGTAAAAATCTGTAGCACAACTTCCTTTGGAGGGGAAGTAAAGTTGTCGGTCCTATGTTGAATATGGCAAAATTGGTAAGCTCTTTAGCTCTGACTCATAGAAATTACCGTGTGCTGATATAATCAATCGGTTCAGAAAGTGCAAACTAAATACCTCAAATATACTTTTTTTAAACTATTATAAAATATTTTCTTTATCAAATAAGCAACAATGCAAAACAATATAAAAAACCAAAATTAGCTTAATATTATTAAAATTGTTTGTTCATGAACGATGTTAGTATATGTATAGATAATAACTAAGAAATCTATTAAAAAAGTAATGGAAATATATATTTAGCTAAAAAACATAGGACATACTTCAGAAATACAGAACAATACAGGACACATGCTGAAAATATAGAAAATATAGGACAAGTGAGAACCCTGTGATTTTTATCCTGTATCTCGCAGTGTGATGCATCTGCTGGAGATGTATAATACATCTATACATCTGCAGCAGATCGCATCACACTGCGAGATACAGGATAACGAGAAAGTAGACTTCTTAGCAAAAAAAAGAAGGTAAAACAATTCTAGAGACAAGACTTGAAGAAATATTCTCCATTGCAAAATTGATCATAAAGAAAGCCATACAAGAAAGAGAAAAGAAAAACTGTGACTACAAATAAAAGGTTTAAATGAACCCCCACTTTCACTCACACACCTTCCCTAAAAAACATTTCCTTCACAAGAAGTTCCTGAAAACCGTTTCCCCCTTTCCAATTCCCTTACTCTTCCTTCCCCCTCCCACAAAAATATTTCTTTCACAAGTAGTTCCTAAAAAAACAGTTCACCCATTAAAAATCCTCATGTGACAAGACAAGCATCACCTGCTTCAGTGGTTGCATGGTCTAAGGCGCTACTCTCTCCCTCACAATAGACTGGAAAGCCAATGACAGGGAGATTGTGGATTGATTCCAGTCGGGTGTACTGAGGGTGGTTTTTGCTACATGGTTTACCACTCAATCTCCACACAAATTCAGGTACGCTTCTCCTAAATCTAAACTTCCTCATCCCTAGTCCATTAGCGTAATTAGTACATAAGTGTATAATCTAAATGAGTAGTAAGACACAATGCTAAAGAAAAAGACACTCATCCCAGAAAGCCCAAGAATATCTGCTGTTGCTCTTTTCCTGCTATATACAGGTCATGACTGCTTGGCTTCCCACCTTTATAGACTGAGGCTATAACCATCTCCTCAATTTGAACTTTGTAGGGAAGCTGATTATATAATGGATAGATATCACCTATTTGCTGTAGCGTTCTAAAAGTCATTGATTTCACCTGTCACTATTGGGATTAGAGAACGCAAATGAAAGAACTCCACTATGCTGTCCATTAGCAGTCACCCATTTTTATATATTCCAATAAAAGATACAAAAACATAGATTTTTACCAACCTTGCATGTAAAGCCACCACATTTGAACCACAAAGGATCCTCTCTCTCCTTCAAAGAAAGGGTGAGGATCTTCCCAATGCAAGCAGTTAGAGTCCTGCAGGATGTATAAAGAGAGAAGGCGACAGTGGAGATCCAAAAGCCGTTCTGCCAATGCCTCTGCCATTTCATGAAACTCTTTGTAGCTGCTATGAACACTCAGTCTATAAAATAATTTTAAAATAACACTGGTTTACTTTGACTGTTAGTAGGCTAGCACATTTTATGGTTTTATAAGGTTCTGTGTTGGGTTAAATGTCTGTGTGACAATTTTTTATATTATATTATTTAATTTAAAGAAGAGTTATTAATGAATTAATTCAATAGGGTATATATATAAGAAGAGCAGTTATGATAAAATAGATTAGCATTAATCTAGAAAGAGGAAGGCGAATAATTTTTATAAAAAACAAACAAAGTTAGTACATTTAAATTTCAATCCTGATTGTCTGTATCAGAGTTGAAACTCCCCAATGTATTCTCCCTTCATCAGCTCCCGAATGTCTTTGCCTCTTCCGAGCCCAGAATGTTTTCTATGGGCCACCATGGTATGAGTGTGCGTACAACCATGATGGGCCTTGGTTTGCCCCAAAGTCTGCAAACCACATCCTTGGAGGGAGTTCCAATGACTTACACCACTATATGGTTAGTTTGTTTTATTTCCACAATAAATACAAAGACTGTTCTTTGTTCTGATCTCACTTTAACATATTAAGCTTGACTTATTCAATATAATGATAGAGGTGTTGTGTGGAATGAGCTCCTCACTCCAAAATCCACTTTCAAGTCCTCAATCTCAAACCCCTCTCTCTGATTCACACTCTCGCGGGCAGTTCGTGAACCAACTCTAATGCTCTAAAAGGAAGGAGTGGCAGATTACAATTCTAGTGAATTTCCAATAATTCATACCTTGCTTGATTTTACCCCATGTCAAGATTTTAATGGGATTTGAACAAAGTCTCACAGGTAGTGGGGTGATGCTTTTAAGACACAAGGTCTTAGCGAATTTTAGTTCATTACATTTACAATATATAGTTTAAAAAAAAAGTAGAATGTCTACCAAACGGTTGTTAATGTTTTAATTTATGTGTACGGGGGAAGATTAGAAGAACTAAACCAGTATTTGCCAAGAGAAGGGTTAGCAAGTCATTGTGCGGTAAAAGAAACGTGAGTAATGCTCCCTGGTTATTGTCTAAGTGGCCAAATCTTGCTACGACCCTTTTATCTTTTATTCTAAACATGCTCTATTATTAGTATTCTGAGTGATTTAGCTATGTAGGTAACACAAGAGCCCCTTAGTAAGGTGTACCCCAATTTTATTACGAATGGACATATAATATGATAGCTAGGAAAAGTTACTGGGTCTACTTTCACGTGTTCATACAAGTCATGTGATATGCAGTTGTCACTTTTGATATATATATTATAAATACCAATTAAATAACCCTAATTATATAGTAAAATTGTATATATTTATATGGACTGCAAAGAATATGGCTGTATTCCTAAGAAAATCAAGGTATATCACTATAACAAGAATATAACTTAAGGAAATGCACCAGAATTTTCTTGGATAATGGAAACCCACAATGTGAAAAAAAGCATCCCCCATTGCACTCAGATGGGTATCGAGTGCCTGTGAGCCTAGCACATGAGTGTAGAAGTCAATTTTTTCTCTGATAGAGAATCCTCACTTACAGCTTATCATCCCCTGCCCTCTTGAGCTGCTCATTGTAGCACCAGAGACAGTTCTTGATAAGTGCCGCTGCTCCGAGAGTCCCGGTGAGTACAGTCAGGTCAGCGTGATCTAGAGCCTCCTGACTAAGTGTGTGGAGGTGTTCTAGTAACATGGAAGCAGACTGTGTCACCACAGACACAAACTCTCCAGGAGCAGAGTTCTTGGCAACTCCGCCGCAACCACGGTCCTATAAAACAATGTTGTTTAGTTTAATAACTTGGTATGCTTTCAATTGTGTGTTCATTTTGTTCAACTAATAGTTTTAAAACCATTTATAGCAGAGTTAAATTTTAATTCAATGTGTTACTACTTCTTTACTTTCTTAAAATACTTAGAGTGACTAATAAAGTCCTATTTTCATTGGAAGGGCTTTTGATAAAATGCACCCCACTCTGGTTATAGTGTGGGTTTGCAGGATAGGTGTTTGATTTGTGTTATAAAGGGCCGGTCTTATGACTCCTGGATAAATATTAATCTGGTAGATAAATATTTATATCTGGTGGATAAGTTAAAAGTGCATCTTATGACTGCAAGAATCTGTTTTTAGATAAAAATCTTGGTTCAAGTGTTTAGTAAGCACAGGCCCGGGCTCTAAATATATAAAGTTAGAGCATTCAATTCACACTTTTATATAAACTGACAAGCTATTTGTAGAGTTATATTTATATAAGAACCAATTATTAAAATCTGAGTACAATAAATGAAATGTTTTAAATGTTGTACCCAACTATTGACCACATTTTGGCAGACACCGAAATTAGTACTTACACGACATCCTAGCTTCTGCACACACGTGACAGCATCTGTTTACTCGCACTCGTTTAGCCACCATTATTTAACAAATGTTGAGCGTTGTAGAAAAAAATCTTAGTTCATGTGTTAAGTAAGCACAGGCCCAGGTTATAGCTATGTATAAATTTAGAACATTTAATTCACACTTTTACAAAAAATGACAAGCTATTTGTAGAGTTATAGTTGTATAAGAACAAATTATTTAAATGTGAGTACAATAAAGGAAATTTTGTAAACGTTGTACCAAATTATTGCCCACATTTTGGCAGACACCGAAATAAGTACTTGCAAGATAACTTAGCTTCTGTGCCCACGTCACGCCAACTGTTTCCTCACACTCGTTTAGCCGCCATTATTTAACAAATGTTTAATGTTCTCGCCCCTCGCTAGGTTGTAGCGGTAGCGTCTGGGCTTATACGCATGCGCGCACCAGTAAAACCAGTACCAACATTACTTTTCTACATAAAAATATATTTATCCTACAGATAGCAGATAAATTCAGTTCATAAAATGCGTAAGACCGGCCCCTAAGACAACCCAACTATAACTGATGATTCAGCTATTTTCTAAAATCATGATTAGGTAATCGACTTAAAAACTCTTCTGATACTACACTAATGGGCACAATAAACATAGCGACCGCAAACACAAGCAGGTTACGGGGAAGGTGACTGAGGAAACAAATAAACTTTAATTCATATTGTATGTACAAACACAATTTTTGAAAATTATTTAATTTTCACGTAAAACAATAGATTAAAACACCATAAAAATGTTCAACAAATTTATTTAATTACTTCTTTAAAGTGTCAATATTTTTTTTAAATGGAAAATTAAAGATTATATTTTTTTTAGTGATTCTAACTGCATAGTCTTTGATTTTCAAAGGTTCAGTAATAAAGAAAAGCCTGTTGTGTATCCAAATCTGCAGTATAACAGATAGTGTTATAACTGAGTACCGGTGTGAAAATAAATTTGTTTTGCATCTAATATTGATACTATTTTACTATATTAGTAGTGTTATTTTTAAGTATTGATAGTATCTATCAAAAGTGACAGCTTCAGATCACATGACTTGACGTATGAATAGTTGAAAGATCTAATGGCTTTTCTAGCTGTCAGATAAGGTCTTCCTATGAAAAGTGGAGTGTGAATGCATTCATACATTTTAATAGAAGTCATGAGAAAGTGTTTATATATTGAACAATGCCTATAATTAGCTCAATAAATAATCAATGTGATCTTGAACTTTTTAAAAAAAATCGGCATATTGCTTAGCTTGCTATACTTAAAAGGCTGGCCTAGGGTTGTAAAAACCCAAATCCATTGGCCAATGTTTGAAGGTGGGAGGAAAGGGTTAGTGTCGCAACCCCATAGACATTAGGCAAGGTAATTAGAACCTCTTTAGTTTGGATGCTGTTTCCAAGTAGCAGGTCCTAGGAATAAAAATATGGTAGAAGAATTACTTAAAACACAATATTCTTGGAATATGAACATATATTATTTTTAAATTAAAAGAAGTGGGAACACAACATAACAATACATAAATTATAAATAGATTTTTAAAATACCCAAGATTCAATTAAAAGAAACAAATTATATGAAATTTTAGTTAAGCTTGGAATACCCGAAAAACTCTGTAAATATAATTGAGGCATGTGTGACAGATACCGGTGGCAGGGTACAGGTTGGATTTCACTGGGTTCTTTTGAAATACATAATGGATTGAAACAAGGTGATGCACTTTCCCCATTACTCTTTAATCTAGCCTATTAGAGTAATGCAAGAGACTAGGGAAGGGTTGGCACTAAACGGTACAATACAGGTATTAGAGTACGCAGATGATTTAGTTTGTTAGGTAATAGTAAGGAAGCTGTTGTAAGAAATGGAGACATTTTATTAGAGGCTAGTAAGGAAATAGGTTTAGAAGTGAACACTGAAAAGACTAGGTATATGATCACACATAGGGGCGCATCCAGGATTTTGAGCTGGAGGGGAGGAGGGCGGGGGTGGCTTTTTACATAATCATTTTCATAATTGCACCATTATATATTTCAATTACTGTAATATTTGGAAATTTAATTCGAAGTAGGGGGATAGAAAAGATAGAGAATCAGCGATGCACCCTAAAAAGTGGGAGTCCAACATTTTGGTTTCAAAAAATGGAAATGGTAATATTTAAGCTAATTTGTACCAAAATTGGATCCTCGGCCTACCCTATGTCACTGTGTATGCCACTGGTTAAAAGGTTTGTGTTCTACACATTCTTCTTCACACCCAGGATTTGAAGTTGGGAAGTGGGTGGCGGCATATGATATCAACTGCCCCTTCACCTCTTCCTGATACAATAGTGTTTACATAATTGCTCTAAAATAATAATTTAAATTACTGTACCCTCTTCAAAACTTTATGTACAAAGTGTAAAGACTTGAACCATTTCTAGAAAATATCACGGTATCACAAATCCAGTTTTCATTTAAGTGCAAATTTATAGTAAAATTAAAAATCAACAAAAAAAAAGCATTCCTTTGTAAAGCCCTAATTACTGCACAAAATTATTTGTTTTATATTAAATATAATTAAACAAAATATAATTGATTGACAGAACATGGTGCTAATCATATTTTTGTAATATTCTTAATTTTCTGGGGGAGGGCTTTCAGCTGCGGGGGTGGGGGGCTTCAGCCCCCAAAGGCCCCCCCTCCCCCATGGGTGCGCCCAAGATCACACAGAGAGAACAAAGATTTAAGACAATAATTTAAAGATTCCTGCGACCAACATATAATTTGACATAGCTAATTAGTTTAAATATTTAGAAACAATTTTAAACAACAATAACAATATTAGAGTGGCAATTGGGAAATTAATACAGATGAAAAATGCATGATTTTACTCTGTTAGTAAGTTGTTGACATCTTGTCTGCTTTCTAGGAATGTAAAACTCAGAATATACAAAACAATAATTTTACCTACCGGTTGTTTTCTATGGTTGTGAAACATTGTCTCTTACATTCCATGAATAAAATAAAGTTAGGTTGTTCGAAAACAAGATGCTTAGGGAGATATTTGGTCCAAAAAGGGATTAAGATACTGAGGAGTGGAGGTGGTTACATAATGATGAACTACATATCCTGTACTCACAAAATATTGTTAGCTTAATCGAATTGTGTAGATTTTGATGGACAGGAGATGCAGCATACAAGCAAGTATATAGAACTGTGTTTATGGTATTGACTGGCAAACTCAAAGGGAAGAGACTGGGAAGAGCTAGATGAAGATGGATGGACAACATAGGAATGAACATGAAAAAGATAGGGTGTAATGAGGGGGACTGAATAGAACTAGCTCAAGATAGGAATAGTGTGTAATGAGGGGGCTGGAGAAAATTAGCCCCAGATAGGATTAGTGTGTATTGAGGGGGAATGGATAGAACTAGCTCAAGATTGGAATATGGTGTAATGATAAGAACTGGATAAAACTAGCTCAAAATAGGAATAGGCTTTAATGAGGGGGCTGGATAGAACTAGCTCAAGATAGGAATAGTGTGTAATGAGGGGGCTGGATAGAATTAGCCCCAGATAGGAATAGTGTGTATTGAAGGGGACTGGATAGAACTAGCTCAAGATTGGAATATGGTGTAATGATGGGGACAGGATAGAACTAACTCAAGATTACTTTTGTAAGTGTGTCAATAAACTTTCGTATTCCTAATTCTATAGAGTAGTTAAGTAAATATATTAATACGATATCCAATATACATGTATTTACTTATGAAGATGTCATTATTTTAGGTTACTGATAGTCATCACAGGAATCATATTTTAACTATAATTCATTCACGATAGGTCTTTACCTGGATGACAGTTCAAAAATCATATGTTTAGGTTTTAGGATACCAACACTTG
>CABFWB010000699.1:209610-240236 GCA_902151455.1 Timema bartmani | reverse complement strand
AATAAACAAGTTTTTATGGTGAAATCCTTTTAGACTATTCTGCGAAAACGCGTGATTCTCCATGGATGAAGTAAAAGGATCATTTACATACGATACTTTAAAGAAAAATACCTTCATCCATGACTTTTTAAATATATGAGAGCAGTCCAAAATTAATTACGTTATAGTGCGTATAACCCGAACGGTTATTAAGACGCGGTGCTAATAATAATAATGATTAAAATGTGAGTACTAAAAAAATATATACGTAGGTCCTAACTGCTCGGTAACTATTGCGCTAGTGTCCACATCTTCACCCTCCAACAGGGTTTTTGACGTAGACTTTGTTTCTAGAATGTTCGAATAACGTGATGCAATCATCCCTCGTCTTTCCACCCTTTGTCCTTCGATAATATGTTGCGTGGGTGGCCTATAGCGACAGAAGAACGTTGCAACACATAGATATTTACCGCGAAATATAATGTAAATTAAATACATTTATAATATTATTACTTTGGACTATATCTGACTTTCTCTATTAATTGATCACAAAATGAATGTGTAGAACAGAATCGTTACCAAATAAAATATATAAGATTGCGTCGTACCACTTATTTCAAAAGTTTACGGTATAAAATACATGGTGGATAAGAACATCCTCTTTAAAAATATATATATATATATCCCATTTTGTTTTAACGAGCCGCCCTCTTGTCTGTGTTCCAGTACAACATAAAGAAAAAAGAAGAGATCCAAGAGATGATGCCCCAAGAAGAGCCTAACCCCTTGATGCGCAAGAAGAAGACCCCTGAAGAGTTGGCGAGAGAGGCCGAGGCTGAGGAAGAGGACGAGTTTACGAGTAAGACAGGTTCAGTAACGCAACGCACCAAAACAAACCACTCCAAACTAACAAACTAACGGCATCCCAGACACCTTTATAGAGCGACCCTTTTATGTGTGGCTGTGTGTTTTGGTGGTTTGAGCAGGAGGGTGTATTGGACTTGATGGGTTCTTGCATTCAACGCTTTTCATTTTTAAAATTATTTATAAGGACTTAATTGGGATCTTAAATGCAAAAAATTGTACTTTCAATTTAACATAGAACTATTGGGTTTTTAAATCTAAGGATTTTCACTCACAAATAATTAATATGGACATATTGGGTTCTCGCACTCGGTGCCTTTCATACCTTGCCCCACATTCTTCTACCTGTCTAAGTGTAAACAGTAGGGGTTATGGGATAGTTGGGGTTTTCGCACTTTTGATTGGGTTCTTGCAGTCAACTTTTTTATTTTAAATGAATTTATATGGACTTATTGGGATCTTGCGATCAAAATTTTTCTTTTCAATTTTATACAGACTTGGTTGGTGCTTGAGTTAAGTGTTTTTCATGTAGGGGATATATACTTGTGCTCAACGTTTTTCTTAATATTTTAATATGGACTTATTTGGTTCTCGCAATCAATGCTTTTCATTATTTTTTTTCATGCTCCATGTCTTAGTTCTAGTGCGTGCTATCCAAATATTTTACCCTAATTGTGTTAAGGATTGAGGAAGATAGAACCTAGAGAAAGTGTGCCCGCATTTTTATACAGATAGAAAGAGGGATAAACAATTTGGGGGGCAGGGGGTGAACACCTCAGTACACACAACCGGGATTCTAATCCCAACCTACTCGTTATCGGAAAACCAAACAGAACGAGACTGACGCCTTTGTCCGCGTGTCTACCGTTGCGGTGCGAGATCTTCCACTATTAAAAAAAATTAAATGGAATAATTGATCTTACTATTCTTAGGGTGACAATATTAACAAGTTAAACATAATTTAATTTGTCTCCATTTCTAATTACTTGTAATTAATATTATGGTTAATTAGGTTTTAATTTAAACTAAAAAAAAATTATTTTGAACATTTTGGTACCTAAAGAAAAATATTTAGCCTTTTATCACAATTGTTAAAAGTCACTTTATCCCTCCAAACAAAAAATAACTTTATAGACTTGGAAGTAATTATTTTTTTGTTCACCAACATATATTTTCAAATAGGTTTTGACTATTTTTATCAGTTATTTAATTGAATCCATGGCCTTTAAAATACACGTAACTTTACTATAAAGTAAAGTGCATACTTCTTGAGTGATTTTTGTTCAAATTTACCGTCTTAACGGTAACTTTTTTTTTTAGTATCCATCTTCGTTTGAGTGCAACTATTCAAAGACTCCAATAAATCCTGCTCATTCACCAAGGGGTCGTTCTGTCTGTGTATCTCTTTATTCTACGGGTATTACTCTCGAAACGATATCGTAATTATTGTAAAAGGTAGACGTTGAAATTGCATGAAAGTATCCTTTGAAAATCGTAATAAAATGTAGATACAGGATCAATAAATTTACCTACGGTAATTTTTCAGAATTCATTATTGGTGTCTTCCTTAAAAGGTAAGAGAAACAACATTAAAAAAAAAGTTACGTATTCATGTAAATCATTTAACAGAGCTTCCTGGGACTTTCTTTATATGGTTTTAACAAAACCTACAATAATTGGAATAAATAAGAAACTTAGATTTATTTCTTGATTAAAATTAATATAAATAATATAAGGGAAGAGGGGTTAGTATTTTTACAGTTTTTAGAATCAAAAACCTTTATTTTTCATCAAAATGAATAAAATATTTATTCATTAGCTGGGTTCAGATTCGTTTCCTCTATTTATTAATATAATTATATTCATATCTGTCATGAGCATAGTGAAACTTTTTAAATGAATATAAAACAAATTTTGTTCAAATTCCCTGATGCTTATGACAAATATTTGTTTTTATTTTTGTCAGCGCGTCAACACATTTGGGTTGTAACCATATTAACCAATCACGAAAATGTGCTAAGGGTGAGAAAAGTTTATTCTTTACTAGCACCATGTCTTACTACCCACTATATACATAATTAGGCTAATAAATTAGGAATGAACAAGTTTGAATTTAAAGGAAGTGTACCCGCATTTGCGTGAAGGGGAAATGTAAAACTATTTTTGAAACCCACCCAATCGGGACTCGAACCCCGATCGCCCTGTAATCTTCCATCTAATTTATTGTGATACGCCTTAGACGATTCGGCCACCAAAGTAGGTATGAGAAAGGTTGAATTCAGAGGAATTATATTTATACCCACATTTGCGGGGAGGGAGAGGGAAAACACAATTTAGAACAAAACACTCTTCAGTACACCTGACCAGGATTCGAACCGCAATCTCCCGCCTCAAATCATGGGTTCTTAAACTGGGCTGAATATATGGGCTTCAGGGGGGCCGTGAATTGGACTTAAATAAAACACAATTGCAGTAGTTGCCACGAACGACATCTTGAATAGTTTGCTATTGATAATAATAATTACAAAAACCTACCTAAATCACTCTTCTCATTGACTTTTATTTTTGAACAGAATCAAAGTTCACTCTTTAGCTGTACAATTTAGATTTATTTCACTTCTCTTCAGGAAGTGACCTTTAATTTCTGCCAAAAAAAGGGGGAGGGGGGGAATGAGAGAAATATTTCACTATGAATAGCTTTAGTTATTGTGATCGTATTATGAACGTAATCAATTTCCACTGCAATAAAGTAAATTGTTTACAAAATTTTGTATTGATCTATTTACGTTTATTTTTATGGGTAAAGGGTTCATGCCCTTTCTCAAATCCTCAAAGGGGTCCATGACCTAAAAAAAAAATATTAAGAACCATACCTTTCGATAAGCAAACTTATCAATTATTATTAGAACCGCATCTTACTACCCATTCGGGTTGTACGCACTTACGCTAATGTGTAATGGTAGGGTGATTGTGAGATGAAATGGAGGNATGTGTAATGGTAGGGTGATTGTGAGATGAAATGGAGGACCTACAGTTTAACGTGGAATCCGAACCACGGTGGAGGCCTGGCATTCCTCACATTCACAAGTTGTGATTAATACAAGTCTTGTCAGAGGTGAAGGAAGGGTGTGGCAATCAGATGAATCTGTGCCGGGACCGAGGATTGAACCCCGGACCCCCCAGCGCAGAAGTCCAACACCTTATCCCTAGACCACCAGGTCACCTCACAAACTTATTAAGATTATTATGCGTAAAAAATTGAACTGAACGTATTTATTTAGGTAGTATTTTTTACCTAAAAGGTTTTTGGTTTAAAAAATGCTGTCAAAATATGGACCCGAGCTTGTCTTCCTTACATCTTCCCTACCCCTACCCCCTTAATTTGTTTAATTTGTTATTTTATTATTATTATTACATTTTGATAGAACTACCTCATTAATCATTGTCTTAAGGCAATACTTTCTATTTTAACCAAGAAATAAAAAAACATTGTTTCCATTAACATTTATCACTTAGATAAAAAACTACACACACAAAAAATACAAATAATTTATTTAAATAATCAAAATTTTTGAATATTTCGTTAAGTAATACAGGATTGAGACGAGTAAATGTAAGCCATACAACTTACCCATGACGTTGTTTATGTCTGTAAAGATGATGACCACGAAGCTCTGTATTTTTCGTGCAGTAAATACCCGTTCAATGAGAGTCCGCAGTCCTTTTGATCTGCGCCGCTCTGATGCTCACTCCTGGGCCTTCATATTGTCTCGACCAGCATAGTTATAACAACAACGAGTAGCTTTGCTTGAGACTGAAAGCGGCTCTACAACTTGGGAGGCACAACTGTTATCTACTGATTCGCCAAAATGGCGATAAATATGTATATGTTACCGTAAAAGTCCGAAGACTAGTAAATCTTAGAATTTACCGGTTGTTCCCCTGGCATGATGGTAAAAGTCCGAAATATCTTCAAAAAATGTTTACCATTTGAGTTTTAACCATCTCTAGAGTCAGGTGGGAGAGAGGATCCCCCAGTTCTAGCTTTGACCAGCACTCAAAAATAAACCGATTAACCTAACCTAACCTAACCTAACCTAACCTAACCTAACCTAACCTAACCTAACCTAACCTAACCTAACCTAGCCTAGCCAGCCTTCCTACCCAAATCAGATTATACCTTTCAGGCTTAACGAAGGGTGTATTTTATCTATTGGGGCACGATTCCGGCCTCATTCTGCTTCTAAAAACAAGTGTGTGTTTTTTGTAGCGTCGCTCTCAGTCCAAACAGTTAAAGTACGTCAGTCTACTCTACGGCCATATTTAATTTGATACATCCTCAAATGGAGCCGAGGAACTTATTGACTCGATAATCTATGAAACCATCTTTATAGACAGCCTTAAAAATATTTGAGATAATTCTCTTCGATTTTATCGTTTTATATGATTTTTGTTTCCCAATATATAAATAATCACCTAAATTTATTTATTTTTAAATTAAAGGATTTATTCTTATCCTCCCCACAATTTAAATATATATATAATTAACGTGTTGTTGTTAGAATGTATTTTAATTACTTATAAAACTTCATACATGATATTACTATGGACTAACATGTGTGTATCGTTAAGGTGGGAATATAGGGGACATGAGCTAAGGTCAGTATTTTTGAAGTTTTTATATCAAAACTTTTTATGGCCAAAAGAAATTGAGAATTTTTCCAGTTTAAGCATATACTTTAATTTTCTTCACATGGTGATATCAACAGTTCTTGAATATCTTTCAAGAGTGTCTTGTAATTTAGTGACAACTTTTTCTTTCTCTTTTCTTAAAAAAAGAATTTCTCATATAATGTCGCCATGACCATGACTAATATTCAACAACTGTTGAAGTCAACATGGGATAAAAATTAAACTCTCTGTTCATACTAGAGAACTATTGTGATCTATTTTGTCCAGCAAAATGTTTTGCTATTAAGATGCGGCTGAAGGGAGCGCGAGTAATTTTACACTTTTTATAGCATTACATTTTTTTGGCCAAAATAAATAAAATATTTCTCCAGTAGCAACGTAGAGTTTAGTTTTCTGCACATGATAATATCATCAGATCTTGAATATCTGTCAAGGGTGTCCTGGAATTTTGTCAAAACTTTTTGAATAAAGAGAAAAAGTTTTGACAAACTTCCAGGACACCCTTGACAGATATTCAAGATGTGTTGATACTAGAATGTGAATAAAACTCAACTCTATGTTGCTACTGGAGAAATATTTTATTTATTTTGGCCAAAAAAAATTTCAATTCTATAAAAACTATAAAAATACTTGCGCTCCCTTCGACCGCACCTTAACACTGCAAATAAAAACTGACCTTAGCGCGCGTTTCTTAAACTTCCACCTTAAAGAACCCTATGGATGGATCTTGGTTACCGGCGTCAAAGACGAGCAATATCAGTAGCAAACAAACACGTGATAATAACATATTTTAGAAGTACTGCAGGAAATTTCTGGCTGAGGTCCTGTCCACGCAAGCGCAGAAAACTAGAAATGTATAGTTTGCAAACGATAAATTGATTGAACAAATATTTCATCTGAACTAGTAAAAACTAGTTCACCTTTCTGAATTGATCTAGTTCAAAGTAAATGAGTAGTTTACCTCAATGAAGTGATCTAGTTCAAAGTAAATTACTATGTCACCATTATGAAGTGATCTAGACCAAAGTAAATGACTAGTTCACCTTACTCAAATGATCTAGTTCAATGTAAATGACTAGTTCACCTTACTCAAATGATCTAGTTCAAAGTAAATGACTAGTTCACCTTACTCAAATGATCTAGTTCAAAGTGAATGACTATATGACGCGACATTAAGCAATAGTGATTCTTCGGTCGATCTCGGCGACAGAAATGAAGCGAAACAAAGTCCGAGCCTCTCCCATGAGTTAGGCTACTATGGAGGGTTTGTTTGGAAATATTCATAGAGATATTTTTCAAACTGTCAGACGCGCATTCTTAGAGATACTGTATTATTTCATGGGAAATAAAGGAGGACACTTTGAACAATTGCTGTAATTCTTTGTGATCATATTTAATAATAATTTAAGAATAGTAGCTTAAATTAATACCATTTCGTAGTAAATAGAACATTGTAATACTGTCTTGATAATGTATCGAATATTTTTGAAAATAGAAATTGAATAACAAAAATGTTTCACACAAAAGTTGGTTGTTTATTTACGTAGAATAATATTCCGCTAAAAATTAAACTGGTTTCTTTTTTTTTTTTAATGCAAAGTATACCCGCTAAATCAAAAATGAATAATTTTGACTTATTTTCCTTATGAAACCACACAATTTTTGTTCAAAAATATTTTTCGTTTCTTGAGTATCTTACGAGATAAAGAGCTGTAAACGTTTAAAAAAAAGTCTGTATTGCTTTTTGTACATCGGTGGACGTCACATACCATTCTTGTATATGTAGTGAAGTCGCCGTGTGATTAATGATCCTGTTTGCACCTTGATATCTTAATTATTTATCTACAATACCGTTACAGGATCATCTTGACTCTATTGTGGTGTTGCATAGCTTTCTTGTATACTCGGTGACGTCATAAAATTATTGGTTCAGTGGCGGCATGTGTTTGATGTGGTCATATTCTTTATCTGGTTACGTCACATAGTCTTGCCCATGCAGTGACCTAATAATAAAACCTACTTGTTTGCCCACTGACGTTACTTAATGTTATTGCCCGTGAAGTGACGTCATGTAGCTGGTCTGCCCTTGTGGTGACGTCAATGGACCTCGGCCTCATTGTCCCCTCTTGCTGTAGTTTGCGTAGAGTAGAGAGTTGAAGCTGGTACCGTGAGAATATGGAGGTGCCGGCGTCTGATCAGTAGCGGCGCGATGACGCTTAGCTTGCTGCCAGCTGCTAAATGCATTCAATCACTATAATTACTGTTAATATAATCAGGCATTAGGAGACTCGCTTTCCATTTGGAATTGTATTAAAATATTGGTTTTTATATTTAAACCAGAAAATATATAATAAATAAACCAACCTCATAAGAGGTAGACCTATTTTAAAATGTATTTATTAATTTATTTTAAAATATATATAATTTAATGATGACATAGGTAAACTTACTCTCCTCTTGTGGTTAATATTGTGCCTTTAAAGAAAATAGAGAATGTTCTTCCAATGCCTGATGACATTTGAATTCAGATAGTTTTAATGAATAAGTTGTCAGATAGCGTATTGCATCGAGTGTGAAGACTGATCACTGAATCTTAGAATTAACTGTCCTTGCAAATGATAAGGCTAGAAAATTAGGACAATGGAATAATATTCCGTTCTGATAAAATATACATGTTACTGAACAATATTTGTAATGAGTTTTTGGCTGTGGCCGTAAGTACCAGAGCTTTATCTTTTTATTAACTCTTAAGGGTTAACAGTTTTATATCAAATAAGATACAGGAAATAAAAAAAGTAGTTTCAGTGCATGCGTGGTTGTAAGTCCATCAGCTCAGACGTTCCGAGAAGCTGACCATCACAGGCGTGTTATTATTCTGAATGTTATGAACGTTAATAAAGTATCATACATTTATCTACCCCATCATAAGCCTTGGTAAGCTCGTTAATTTATGAGCTATCTTAAAACGGTTTGCGTTAAATTAATAACACAATTTTTATTAAGTAGCCTACTACAACTCAATGAATTGTGTAATTTACAGCACAATTCAAGAATTTGTTGTTTTAATTAAGTAGACCACTCAATTAAGTAATAAATTACACAACTCAATGTTTTAATTAATTTATTAACTACCAATTAATTAAATCATTAATAACACAACTTGCACAATTTTTATTTAGTCATGTAGACTACAACTTAAATTATCAATGAAGTCATTAGTAACACCACTCAAGATATTTTGTTTTTATTAAGTAAATTACCATCAAATTAATTAAGTAATTAAGAACACAGCTCAATATTTTTTATTTTAATTAAGTTACTATCATTAAATGTATTAATTAAGTAATTAACTACAAATATCAAGACATTTTGATTTAATTAAGTAGGCTACCACTAAATTAATAACACAAATCATGACATGTGATTATGTAGACTACCAGTCTTCGTTAAACTAAATAACTCTAAGAAATACGAATTTACTAAGGCTTATAAAGGAGCTAATAATTTGTGAACATCTCTAACTGTATATTCGGATGCACTGAAATTATTTTACGATAGCTATAGATAAATAATATCATGAAAGTTTGAGGCAAAGAAAATACCAAGTAAACATAAAAAAAATTACCACGTCTTAGCAGCCATTCAGGCTACACACTAACTACATTTATTGAATAATTATGATGAAGATAGAATTTTAGAGAAAATTTACCCGGATTCGCGTGGAGAGAAAGTGGGAAGTAATTAAGTAAGTATAAAACACCCTCAGTTAGTTCACCTGACCGAGATTCTAACCCCAACCTCCAAATCATCAGTAGTGTAGTCTATTGCGAGAATGACACCTAATACCAGTGGTATTCAACCTGAGGTTTGCGAATACATCTTGTGGGGTATATAAAATGTATTTATATATATTAAAGTCGCGATTGTACAACCTAAAGTGGCTGCATTCTGAGCAAGATAACGGAAAAACCCGCTAATACGGAGTCCAAGTGTCAATAATTTTCAGTATGGGTTGGCCTACTTTTTTTTAATTGTCACAGAACATATAACTTTGTTTTAATAGAATATGCCCTTTTTCTGATTGCGTTGTAAAATAGTAAATAATTGTAGGGGGGGGGGAGTAAAAATAAAACGAGAAAGAAATTTTTTAAATCTTTACTATACACTTATACAGTATTAGATTTTGTAAATTGAATCAGCTACAAAGCAAGATCAGGTGAATTAAATTATACATTCAGTAAATGTTTTATATTGGATTTGTACCAGTTTTTTTTAACGTGCTTGTTTACATCGGAGGGCCGGATAATCACGACTCTAGTGTGTGTATATATAGATATATGAACTTTCGTGATAAACACTAAATAATCCTGGCTAGATCTAAGGTTAAACACAAGAAACCCGAATGTAATGTAAAAACATGCGATCTAGAAGCACAATTTTTATTTTCGCTCTCTCCTATACGCAGATTAAAAAATATGTATAGTTTGCATTATTCACCAACTCCTTTGGAGATACAAAGTTTAATAAATATTATATTTGGGAGTACGTGAATAATAAAGGTTTAATGCCACTGCCTTATACAATTCGGCCACCGAATAAGCGGGTTTCGCTATTATTATTATTATTATTATTATTATTATTATTATTATTTTCAATAGCACCGCGTCTTACTATCCGTTCGGGTTATACGCTTATGTAATAACTACACTAATGGTTTTTAGGGATTAGGTAGGTTTAATTTAGAGGAAATGAACCTTCATTTGCGTGTAGGGAGGGTATAAAACTATCTTGGAAAAACCACCCTCATTACACCCGACCGAGATTCGAACCTTGATCTCCCCGTCATCGGCAGTCTAGTCTATTGCGAGAGTAGTGCGTTAGACCACGCGGCCACTGAAGCGAGTTTCGCCAAATAAATAGTGGCTTCAGAAACACCCTCTATTATAGAAATAACAGTTTCTCAACTATTCCCATTGCAGCATACGTATATATTTTTTAATATTAATAATAATACTTGATAGTTTTTCTTTGCCTGTGATCTTCATTTAGGTTGAAATATTAAGGCATAGAAGTGAATATTATATTAATTGTTTTAAATATAAATTACTCTATGATTTAATCATTTAAAAATAAATGTCTATGAAATATTAATTTAAGTCAGAGACACATTGCTTAAAGATAATTCACAATGTTCTGTGTCACCGCTATGCTGCTTGTGAAACAAAATATTTCACAGGTTTCCCCGATAAATATTGGAGACTGATTCATACCTGAACTGAATTAGAACAGCAAACAATGACAGTGTCGATAACTGTTTTCTAAAAAAAATCGTTTTGATATAAATATAAAAATATTAAACCAAAAGGGGTATTTCACGAATGTTCTCTTGATATCAAATTGAAGTAAAATTGAATATTATTTGTAAATATCGTCTTATAAATATTTATTTCATTTCTCTAATTTCATGAGTTTGATACAGTTGAAAAAAATTGCACTTTTTTTTTAATTTGTAATAAGTTTGTCGAGTTGACTAAAGGCTAATTATTTCACTATACTCATTTTTTTTATTTACTTTTTACTAATCTTTCGGATTACACGCATCTGTGTTAATTATGCTAATGGGATGGGGATGATGAAAGTTTAATTTTTAGGAAGTGTACCAGCATTTTCTTGGAGAAAGAGAGATAGTGGAAAACCAATTAGGAAAAACACACCCTCAGTACACCCGGCCGGGATTCGAACCTATATTTCCCAATCACCGGCAGTCCAGTCTATTGCTATAGTGACACCTTAGACCATTTGGTCACCGAAGTGGGTATAGGTCTTACTCATTATTAATGATAATATTAGTAGTAGTACTTTTATCACAAAGGCTACTAACGGATTAGCCTATAGGTAAGATAGTTTTTCATAAAGTGCACCCACATTAGCGTGGAAAGCGTATGAGTAATCCGCTGTAATAAATCGCATGTGGTAAGATACTACCCACTCCCCTTTAACCAGCAATCCTACTTTCCTAATTTTGACGCCCTATACCACGTAATATGAGCTACTCTATTAATAAAACTTCGTGTGAATTCAAAAGCTTATCTTATTTTCCAAAACCACCCAAAATAATATTATATTTGGGAGTATTTAATGTGCACTTTCTAAACTCCATTGATTATATCAACACATGACTTATATGTTAACTTAATTCTAGGATAAACACAGCAACCAAGCCCCTTGCCTTTATTTTATCACTGTGAAAAGCGAAATTCCAATTTCAGCAACGATCGTTTTTGGCCATGCCAGGAATCGAACCCGGTTTATTTCAAAAGGCATACGTACTACCAACTGGGTTAAGGTGTTTGGACCCCGACGTTGCTAACCAGTTTTATTTTGTTACTCAATATTAGAACAAGTTATTGAAAATGTGATAGTATGTTCATTGGAAGGCAATTAAAGAGTCGGATATTGGTATATTTACCTGTGAAATATTTTAATTTTGCTTCAAAAGCCTGCATCTCCCAAACAACGCTCCGCTATTCTTGCATCTATTCTTAAGGTCTATTATATTATTGTGATAGCATAAGACTTTGTTATTATTATTTTTAACGACTTTTGTTTTTACTTTCAGAATTGAAAAACTCTATAGAAACCCAAGTGAATGAAATCAAGTCCCAAATCGAGAGTAAATGTGTTCTTCAGTGAGTATTTTAATGAAAAAATAATAATAATATATCGATAAATCTGCTACGTGGCAAAAAAAAAATATACATATAAAATAAAATATAACATGGGCGTAAAAGACTTTCCCAAAACCATTGAAGGGACTGATCGTAATTTCCTTTGTATTATTATTATTTTTGTAAAAAGAATAGTTTGATTAACAAGAGACTGCGATGCTAGTAGTGACCAACTACAATAATAAATAATACTATAAATATATATATATAATGAATGAAATTGTAAATTCAATCAATAACACATGTTGCAACTTAATAAATTGCTTGCTAAGCCGTTAGCACTATAGTTATAATGAAGATAAACTATTAGAAATAGCAGGGATAAAGTTTATATGAATATGTAAATGTTAGAGTAAATTTGAATAAAATCACATCACGAAGCAGAAGAGGGTGAAGAAATAGAAGAATACATACACATAGTTTAGTCAATAATATCAACAATTAGTTTCGACGTGATTATAAAAAAATATGTTGGTTAAAAAGTTTTTATTTAATTTTAGACGTAAATAATATATTTTAAACAAATTATTTTGTGTGAACAAAAGTAGTCATTTGTATACATTTTTTTCCTTAAGAAAACTATTATAATTTTGATTGTAAGTGCGGGAAAATAATATTTATTATTTTCTTATCAAAATTCAAAGAATGGTTTTGAAGATTTGAACATAGAAGAAAGAAGAGAAAATGAACAGTAAGAAAATGTATCTTCTCAACAACAACAACCACAAATTAATGTGTATGCTAGTTCAAGTTGATGTGTGAATATTTTATACTCTTTAGTTGATGAAAAAGGTTGCATGGTAATTTTTTACTGTAGATTTAAAGGTGAAAGAGTGTTCTGTAAAAAAAAAAAATTAAAGGAAATGTATAACATTGATAAGTTATTTAAACATCAAAAAATTAAGAAAATCGATGTATTACTTTTCTAGATAATTGATTTAGAATTAACAAATATGTTGATTCTTGTGTGATCATAGATAATGACAAATTTCCCTTTGTTGTAAATAGTCTTTACTTCCCCTTAGTAAAAAAAAAAATATATATATATATATATATATTGGTTTTGTGTTGTTTGTTAATTTGTTTTTATAATTTTCCAAAAACATAATATATTGAAAAAAATACTATGCGATACAAGATGTTTGTAAGTGACAAATACGTAACAATATTTGGCTGTATTTGTTTTTAAATTAAAACGCGTCATAAAAAAAATTATAATAAATAATCAAATTTCAGCGTAGAGAATTTTCCAGCTACCATGGCCTTCGGTCATCATCCAAATTCCTGTTTTCTACCTTCTTTCCCTTTTGATCTACTTCGTATTTTCAATTTTCATGTCTCTTCTTTTATCAATATCTATGAAGTGGTGTGCATTTTTTTTTACAAACAAAGCTAAAAATCGTGCTTTTAAATGTCCCCCAAAAATATGTATTGTTGTAATATTTGACTGGCTTTAAAACTGTATTCTATTAATAGGTATTGTAAAGCGACTATTTATAAATCAGCACTTGTATCTCAAAATTTCAGTCAATAGCTATTAAACTTAATTAATTAAAACCAAGCATGTTTTCTTCATTAAAGATTTTACATCATGCCATCAGATTTATTAAATTTATTTTATTAATTTTTTTTTATTGGTTTAGTAAATTATAGTTTTGCTCAGTTTTAAAATGAATTAACTAAACCCTTTCAATTAATGAATCAGTTAAAATTTAACTATGCCAAATTATAATATAAAATAAGGCAAGATTTATAGGATTTGATTTTATATTTTGTGAATATTATTACACTGAAAAAAGAATTCGGGAACAAAGAAAAACTAACATTATTCGTGTAATGTGCCGTCTTGAATTTTTAAAGCTAATCCATCCTCCAGTAGAATTAGGGATAACAAAAACTAAACAAGGGTAGAACAAAAAGAATATTGTCTATAAAAAGGATAAAACATGAATGGATTCGGTAAGGTATCAAAGATAGTGGTCGTTAAAGTATACAAACAGAAGAAAATATTCTTTTAGGAATGAAACATAAATAAAATGTTTGGTAATTTTAGTTGAACTTTTGTGGTGTTCAATGTAAATAAAGGGATTGACTCGCCGAATCTAATACGTTTGTATTTGCAAATTCTTCAATTAAACGTAAGAATAGAGTTTATTTTTCATGAAAAATAAAAGAGAGAGAGAGAAATGCAATGTGTGTGTTTGGAAAAGGTGCCGTCTATTTTAATTTATTTTTAATTTAAAAAAAAAAGAATTTTTCCCTTTTACTTTTAAGAAAAAGAAATTTAAGAAGTATTCTTGATTTTTAAAATAAACAATTAAATTCATCAGAAACAATATATGCTTATTTATATCTCATCTATATTATCAAAATAATAAATTGAAAAGCTAAGTCAAAATTTGTAATCACAAGACATATAATTAATTTATAATCCATTCTTCATATCATATATGAAACCAAACTATGAATAATTCTTATGATTAAGGGTTTTAAATCATTGCAATTTTACTATACAATTGTAATTAATCTTATTTACTTACAAAACATATATTAATTAATAAATCAATTCTCTTGGTAGCAGTAGAAGTTGTTATTTTCACTCATTTATTAATCAATGTATGCAATAAAAACCCACCATGCAACGTATTCTATTTACCTGTTCATATATAACTGATTACATTATGGGTTCCCACCTTATTTGAGACTCCAAGACGGGGAAATTGGGCTAAATCGAAACTGACACACCAGCCCTACATAGTTACATTATAAAACTAGCTCTTCTAAATAAATTATTAAATTAAAGACTCGTAAATCTTTTTTATTAGATGAGTTACATATCCTGTACTCATCATTATACATTTTAAGGGTAATCAAATCTTGTAGATTACGGTGGTCAGGATATGAAGCGCGAATGGGAAGGATCTAGAACCGTATTCAAGTTATTGACTAGCAAACCTAATAAAAAAAAAACATTGGGAAAACCTAGACGCAGATGTGAGGAAAACAATAGAATAGACCTGAAAGAGATAGGGTATAATGAGGTGGACTGGATATAACTGTCTCAAGATAGAGATAGGGTGTAATGAGGTGGACTGTATATTACTGGCTCAAGATAGAGATAGGGTGTAATGAGGTGGACTGTATATTACTGGCTCAAGATAGAGATAGGGTGTAATGAGGTGGACTGTATATTACTGGCTCAAGATAGAGATAGGGTGTAATGAGGTGGACTGGATATAACTGTCTCAAGATAGAGATAGGGTATAATGAGGTGGACTGGATATAACTGTCTCAAGATAGAGATAGGGTGTAATGAGGTGGACTGTATATTACTGGCTCAAGATAGAGATAGGGTGTAATGAGGTGGACTGTATATTACTGGCTCAAGATAGAGATAGGGTGTAATGAGGTGGATTGGATAGAACTGACTCAAGATAGAGATAGGGTGTAATGAGGTGGATTGGATAGAACTGACTCAAGATAGAGATAGGGTGTAATGTGGGGGACTGGATAGAACTGGCTCAAGATAGGGATGGAGTGTAATGAGGTGGACTGGATAGGAATAGGGTGTAATGAGGTGGACTGGATAGAGCTTTCTCAAGATAGGGATAGGGTGTAATGAGGTGGACTAGATAGAACTGGCTCAAGATAGGGATAGGGTATAATGAGGTGGACCGGTTATGACTAGCTCAATATAGGGTCATGTGGCGTACTTTTGTAAATGAAGCAATGAGAATTCAAGTTCCTAAATAAAGACATAAAGTAAAAATATTAGTGATCTAAAATATTAAAATGATTGATAGTACCATTGAAAAGCTAAGAGAAGCATCTCACTTGATGGATCAACTGACTGTCTTGATGGCTGGCTGGCCACTACTAGCACCTTCAAGAACATTGACTCTTGGGCTGTAAGTAGCGTTGACCAACCTTTAGATTTGTCTGACATTTTATAATTTGCGTTTAATTTAGTTCAAAAATGTTAATGATACCACTATTTCGCTTGAGTGTCTACAGCTAAAATATTTTATTTAAACGATTTGATCATTCAAAATTAAAGGAGCAGATATTTTTAGGACAAGTTGTAGGACCTGCTATTTAAAACATGTGAATTTGACACCTCTACTTATTGTAAGGTGCTAGGGGTGATTCTATACATTTGAATTTCGAATATAATTGAATACCATAGATAATTCACGAGGTGAATAATCGGGATGGAATTATTAGGTGGTTTTATACCCTTAAAAATATACTATCCTTTATTTATTATTCAAGTTCAAAGAAACCCACTTTTTTGCTCCTCCAAAATTAGTCAGAATTCCCTACCCAGCGTTTTTTTTTTAGCTCACTCGTTTAGTGAGAGCGGTATTGTGTGGCGGGAAACGCGGGGTAAACCAAGGTCAGGATTTTGTACAGTTTTTAATATTAAAAACAATTTTTTGGTCAAAATAAATCAAATATTGCTTCTTTAGATTGTACGTTTGGTTTAATTTTCTAGTAAAAGGGAGGCCATGGGAATGAAGTTAGCTGTCACGAGGAGAAACAGGATTAGGAATGAACTTATCTGGGAAATATTTGGGGTACAGGAAGTACATGCGATAGTAGAGTAAGAAAGAATGAGATAGTATTGCTCATGTAATGAGTATGTAGGAGAGGATGCCAAAGAAAAAGATAGAAATTAATTATATAGGCCAAGACCACCAGGCATTCCAAGAAAGAGATGAAAGGAGCCTAAAACAGAAAGTATGCAAGTAAGAGAAAAAGAATGGAAGAAATTAAAGGAGGAAGAATGTTGGGAGGGTAGAGGAAGATGGAGGTATTCTAGTAAACTGATTCGGCCACAGGCTAGAAGTTGTTGATAAAGATAATGATTTGATACTTTTAGTTTAATTTTCTACACAAAGCAATCTCACCCGTTCTAGAATATTTGACATGGACACAGTGACATTTGGACAGAAACTTTTTTTTAATTAAGAGAACGAAAATTCCTGATCCAATTACGCAATGCCCTTTACAAATATAAAAGAACTGTTGGGATTATTAAGTGCAGAGAACTAAACCAAACGTGTCTAATGAAGCACATTTCTAGTTATTTTGGCCAATAATGTTAGGGCTATAAAAATTGCGAAAATGTTTACCTTAAGTAACTTTCCCTTCGTTCCCACTTAAATCAAGTAAGAGAAGCTGTTTCTTTAAAAGGTAACAACTCATGTAGATAATAAAACATTCGTAAACTGGGATTGACTGAGAAATTCTGCAACCCAAACCTAAAAAAAAACAAAAAAAAAACTAGTAACTGTATCCAACTTGAATTGGAATTTTCCCCCTGTGTAAATTTTATATATTTTTTTTATCTGCCATTTTGAGCATCGACCTTACAAATTCATTTGTTTGTACCAATCAATACAATATTCGAATTTTTTGCTTGTGTGTGGATTTTATTGCATACATATAAACGTCCCTATTTCTTGGTGATGAAAACTATGTCATTGTTGCACCATTTCTGTGATAGTGGAGAAGATTGTGTTGTCTAAATATGACTAAGGAGGGATCATCATCAACAGAGAAAAATAATGTGCTTAACTTTAAGGCTGTAGAACGAAATGAGAAAAATATGTTTTTCTACGTACAAATAGAAATTACGTGAAAATTGATTAAGTTTTTTTTTATGTATAATATAAAATAAATATTGTTAAAGCAGCTGAGTAGTTTGGAAACAATGCCTAGATTTTAGGGAATATCAGTAAGTTTGACCGATTAAGGGCTTGATGTATTTTATAAAGCGCAATGGGGTGTATTAAAGGTTATTAAAATCTTGTGTTTAAAGTAATGATATTCAGTGGCGTATATTGGATATATATTTATTAGGGGTTTCATTTGAAAAAAAAAATCCACTGGAATTTTGGTCGAAAGGTGTATTTTAAAGTGAGTGTATAAATTATATGGTAAATATCGGTAGTTTTAAATATTCAAATTGTGATTATTAAATAGTTTTTCATTCCCAACCTCTATGTCTGTGTCAACTCTTGGGTAGAAGCGATACTTCGCAGTTCTAATCTTCACCGCATCATGCGCGCTATTATCCTTGTCTTTTAATTTAGATTAGTGTGAGTCAAAACACCATAAAGAGCGCTTGATGCGGTGAAGTATAAAACCACTATTTTAGAGATTGGCATTTCATATCGTTGTGAATGTAAACACCATTGCCGTGGATATATAAACATTGAGTTTTTTTCTCAGAAAATATTTTTAAAAATACAAAAAAAAAAATGTTTTGGCATGGCAATTACACATTTTTTAATATTTTTTTTTAATAAACTAGTGTCTTGGGACTACAACCCGCATCTAGCCCCATAACGACGCCACTGATGGTATTTATTTAACTATAAACTATGCATTACATTCATGATTGTAAATACGAGTATATCTTACTTATGATGATTCCTCCATGGATATTAGTTGTAATAAATAAATGTTATCTCTTATTCCTTCTCCCTATTCTCTTCAAACGCCTCTTTCTACTTTATCTTCCCTAGCGGCAGATTTCAACACTGCGGCCTGCGATGTGTATTTTGCCAGTTTTTTGGAAATGTGCTGTATTTATTATTGACTCTTGCTCACTGGTATATATTGCTTGTCTCTTGTTGTCAAAACTTCTTAATGGTTTGTGTCTGTCTGTGGTGTGTTCTATATTTTCACGGCATGGATTATACCTGTTTGATGTCATGCTTAGATGATCCATTTGTATACAACCTGAGCGCCAAATATCCGACTCCCACGCTCTGCTTGGAAAAATAATTGATTTAGGTAATTTTTGTGTCCGTTAACGTAATTTTTATTTCAGAATCTCGATTAAACTGGTTTTTGTGTGTCAAATTCAATTAAAGGAAAATAGAAAATCTGGATACAAGAATCGAACCATGGACCTTTGGCTTTTATCGCCAGGTTCAATTCCCGTTTCCAGGCTGTCCTTTTTTATTACTTGATTGGATTATATTCCAGTTTCAGGATCTGATCCTGTGGAAAACCAAAAGTGTTTTCAGGACTCCATATCTTAATAAATACTATTGAGATTTTATTTTCATGACAAACAATCTATTTTAATAATACTGTTAACTTTACTTAAATATAATTTATTTATATCCATTACTGTCTTTCATTATTTTGCTAATTCTGTAATAAATAATGCCGAATTAAAAGTATCATTATTTAAGGGAGAGGCTCGAAGTAAAGATTAGATAATCAAGTATAATTAAAGTGAAAGAGAAATTCTATACTGTGAAGTCAATTATTGTAGTGAAAGTATCATCTTAGAGTAAAAACAAAACTCTCACTTAAATAATGAAAAGATATATTTGTAAACCACTTTTCTTAAATATTCTAGCATTCATTACATTATACAACCTATTAAATATGTTAGTTTGCTGTGTTTCAAATATTGAAATGTGATCAATTATATTAGTTCCATCCCTCATATTTAAAAAAAAACATCACCCTAATGTAAGTTTTAAATGATTAAAAGTAAAATCCCAAAATATCGACTGGGAACATAAAACATCTATTTTGACATGAAATAGTTGTTATTTTATTGGTTGTGTAGAAACATTAGCTGTAATAATGTTAATGATTTGTGTTGCGTATTATGTGAATAATGTGTAATAATCACTGAACCAACTTGTACGTTTTGATCAGTAAAAAAATCTATGTGTAAAAGTAAATCACCAAACATATGACATAACTGTAACAAAGGTTTATTATAAAGCTATTAGAGAAGGCAACATATTTAAAGGACGATAATGAATACTTCATAATCAAACCTAACATTACATTATGATACACATATGTATATGTATGCTAAATGCTGTTAAAAAAACATCAACATGCTCTTTTCACTACACATACTTGAAATTGAACCAAATTAATAAATAACTCGAGTAATTTGGTGTGTGTGATAGTTTTTAGTATGTTATATTATAATAGAATATATTTTATGCATTGTTATGTTACTATATATAAAACCATCACTTATCGTTGTTCTTTAAGAAAAAAATATATATAATATATAATATTATTCGCTCTGCCTCTTGTTTCGTGATTCTATTGTATCCTAGTCATTGTGTCTATACTTGCCCTCAACTATTTGTCTAATAGGTCTTGCTAGATTAGCGATTGTGTCATTTTATAGATATCTTGTCTCTAGTTTATCATAGTAGATAACAAACAATCTTGGAATTTGGGTGGAATCGACATTACCATGGAGCATGTTCCCAAGGACCTTGGGAATTTTAGACCACTGTAATAAAAACTATGTCCTGTCATTATGATAATAAAAGTACGCTATTTAAAATATAGAAGGGGTGGAAGTAAATTATGAGTTAATCTATTTATTATATTTACAGTTTTTATAACTAAAAAAACTTTTATTTTTAGCACAAATAAATAAAATATTGCTTCTGTATATACGTTTTGTTTAATATTTTACCCATTGTGATCTTAACGTTTCTTGAATAGTATCATGAAAGGGGCCCGGATTTTTGGACATGTCATCTTTTTTTTCTTTTTTTCATCAGATTGTACTTATGTACACATACAATTCTGTTAGTGATTCCCTGGTTGAGGAAATGATTAATTATTATAGGTAATATTTTGATTCTTAATAAATATGTTCTTAGTTTGCCTAAAGTTTTGGTCCTTTTTAGAAGTATTTTGTACAATAAATGTACTTTTAAATACTATCAATGTTTTGTAATTGCATAACTAATCAAATATAAGATATTTCACCCCACAGTTGTCGAAATGAGAAGATAGTATAGGCCATAAACTTTGTATCTTTGCTTGTCTGGTTGTAAAATATATATTTTAAGTAATGTTTTAGAAATGTTTAGATTAACTTTACTCTACATTTTTTGACAATTTTTAGATCGTTTAAGTCCGGGCTCTGGTCATGATTATAGTGGCGTTTGAATAAAAACATTTTAAAAGAAAATATATATAAAATTCCGAGAAGCCTATTAGAGTCAAAAACTATTCATATTACTATATGTATAAAGTTATACTAAACTTATCTGCCGGGTCAAATATTGTATTTATTTTGGCCTATAAGCTATTTTTTTTATGAAAACTACTAAAATAATTACCTTAACTCGCGTCTTCTTCCACTACACTTTCACGAGATATGGCTAGAGAGTATATAAATGTCTACATTTATACATAGCTTATGTTGATGTATTTCATTTGTTTTGATTCATTTCGACTTTTTACTTAATCTACGCCCGAAAAAACATTACATAAGTTTATATTTCATAGTTTCAAATTATTTTCTTGTGACCTCGACATTAATTAATTTTTCAATAAATTTATAGTTTTTTTTATAAATCCCTTTACAACACTAAACATATTTTAACAATATTCTTTGTTAATTCATCATATTGGCTGCGAGGGTAAAATTAACAACTTACTGTGTCTTGTTCAATGTTACTAATTACATAATGTTATACTAATGTGCATGATAAGCTGGTAGCTTCTCTAACTATAATGTTATTAGTAATTTTAATGATGAGTAACTTTCTAAGTGAGAAATCGCTAATGGGGAAAAAAAAGAGGTATTATTTCATAGTCAATGCACTAAACGTATAAATCATCAATAGTTCGAAAGCCAAATAAAATTTTAACAACACTTAATGAAATGCCAGGCTTAAAAGTTGGCTTTTAGACAATATAATTTTAATCATAAATGTAATATTCTGTTGATATTTGTATGTTTACCAAATTTATGATAGTTGATTCTTTGTTTATACTGTTATTGATATTTAAAAACCAAACAAAACTTTCAAATAACTGTGTAATACTTTTGTAAAAAAAAAATATATGATCTTTACCATTACACAGACCTGAAATAATTATATTGTTGTTCATGTGACGTATCTAACATTGTATAGTTTGATGAAATAGAAAGTGATATTGATGTACTAGTGTATAAGTTATTATAATAATATAATTTCAAATTAGAAGTGAAAAAAAATGTTGATTTTGTTTTCGTTAAAAAAAAAAGCTGTTCTCTGGGAATCATTGCTTGCGCAGCACTTTTTTTTGTTTTAGCACCACGTCTTAATACCCGTTCGGGCTATACGCTTACGTACTAATTATGCTAATGGTTTCATGGATTTGGAAATTTGTTTTTAAAGGAAGTGTACCCGCATTTGCGTGGAGGGAGAGTGAAAACCCATTTGGTAAAAGCCACCCTCAGTAAAACCAATCAAGATTCGAACCTCGATCTCCCCGTCATCGAAAGTCTAGTCTACCGCGAGTGTAGCACGTTAGACCGTACGGCTACCGAAGCGGGTGACAGTTTAGTTATTGAAGTGATGTGCACAGCTTGACAGAGTACAGCTTGTTGTTTTTGTCTGGGTAAATGGAGGGTGACTAACTGCCTGTGGTCTATTTTTCATTCTTTGCTTGAGTGGAGAAGATTTAGTTATTGAAGTGATGTGCACAGCTTGACAAAGCACAGCCTCCACTCTCCCAGGTGAAGCTTGTAAAGTTTAAATCCGAGTATATGGAGGATGAATTCCTTGTGGTCTATTTTTCCCTTGGTCTTGGTATCTTTGTCTGTACGGAGATGAGGAACTCTTTCCTGCACTAGGACTCATTTATTGGTAGCAATCTACACCAGGTACTTAGATTAATTAATTTGAAAATAATAAAATTTGGAGTTTGTATGTGTTGAAATGTTTCTTTAAAATATAATAAAACATTAATTGTGTAGTCTATTAAAAGCTTATTTAAAAGATATACCCCCTTTTTTTTTAAGCACATTCACACTTTTTATTAATTTGTATTTTTAATATAAAGCAGCTGATTTCAAAGGGAACTTTTTTCTTTAATTTGTTATACAATTCATTTGATTTTATTTAGATAAGTTTTGAAATAGCACGTTATTTGAAAGTGTAATGACTAAATCAATTACTCTAATGAGTGTATAATTGTTAGGTTTTTTTTAACTATGCCCAAAACGTGTAATACTTTAGGGACTGTCTTATATAGTTGCACTAATTATGAGTTTAATTTTATTTAAAGCTCTTTTAAGGTGATTTTGTGAGATGTGTCTTAGTGCAGACAAGAAATACCTCTTCAGCCTTAACAGGTCGATGCTATATCGTCCGTGTGTTCCAAAAAAAATAATCGTAGACTGAGAAAATTATACATTGCTTAAAATATATTGTAACACTCACCAAATATTCCTCACCTTCTTAAAAAAAAATCCTCCACACAAGTGTGGTAATATTGTGATAGAACATCCCTCTTAAGTGTCCCAAACCAACACACCCACCCTTCCACTTAAAAAAAAAATACTCCCAGATAAACCAGAAGTAACATGTTTTGTAAATACAAGTTGATTTTTCCAAATATATTCACACAAAAAAAAATAAAGAAAATTTGTTGTGTTTCGTAAGATAATGAAAACAATATAAATACTGTAGATTTTTTGTGAAATAATTTTTAAACTAATAGATACTAGTTTGGACCACATTTGTTGCTATTTTAGAGAAAATGGTTTTTGGATAAAAAAAAAAATAATTAGTGTGTGTATCAGCATGTGTTTGTGTTATTATTTTATATATTTGAATCTTGTTATATTGAACCAAAAAATAGAATCAAAGTATAGTTATAATAACCAACCCTCACATAACATGTGTCTGTTGATATCATAAAAAAAATTGATATGACTGTTGGGCAGACAACAAATCTTAAGACATTTTTACAAATATTTTTGCTCCAATGATTTCTACAAAACAATTTTCCATGTCTGAGAAGAATATATATTTGAGATTTTCTGTAAATTTTCAAAAAAAGTTTTGAATATATAATATACTGTCTATCTTGACAATAATACAAAAAATATATATTTAGTATATTAAGTAACTTGAAGGCGTATAAATATCTCCAATATTGACAAAGATAAAAAAATAAACTCATTTTATATAATTTTATTTTCTAAAATTAAAAAAATATATATACATATTATTTGTATGTCTCTTGGATGTATGAATTATTTATGTGTTTGGATTGAATGACAGTTCAAATCCTTTTAGCAATAATATTTACAATCATACCAACTCAAAGCTACCATAATCATAAACATATTATGAGTCATATTTTCACGTTGGTTGATCGTGTTTTTTTGTAGGAAGCATTGCGGCAAAAATTATTACTGTATATATGAAACCTGAACAATCCGCAAAATGTTTCACACCAACACAAATGTTGAAAATTTACATATAAATTTATACAAAAAAAACTAACATCATTAAACGATCTACAATATTCAATAAACATTGTGAAAACTATAATTATGAGTTTATGTATTCTGAAGATAAATACGTAAAACCATTTGTAATAAATATCAAATGAAATTCATTTTGATTGGTCGTCATATTTAATATCAGTATTTTTTTTGTATAAATTAATATATGTATCAATTAATTGTTAGACTTTGATAAACAACGACACATTATTTGTATTAAATATGAATGACTGGAGTGCTTAGCTTAGTAAATATATTTAAAAAAACATTTGTTAGTTGAAATAAAAAAAAAACACGTGAAATATATTATACTGGGATTCAAAATAAAGTATGAACATATTAATGTATGATCTAAATTGAATCAAATACTTCATTTATCACCTACTATTCACTTTGTTTTCTAGCTCTAAGCTGAATTCAGTAAGTGATACCAAGTACCCTTGCTTAAAATATTCAATAATTAATTAAACATAATGTAAAGAAAAATAGAAATAGTTAAATGGTTCCTATTGCATTATGATTAGACTTATGCACTTTTATTTCGTCTGATAACTTGGATTTTTTAGTCACTGCAGAAACCATAAATGTTATTATTATTATTATTATTATTATTATTATTGTTATTGTTATTGTTGTTATTATTATTATTATTATTACTATTATTATTATTATTATTAAAATTAGCACCACGTCTTACTATCCGTTCGGATTATACGCAATCTATATATATAATATTATTAATTTACATATGTATCACTTAGTTTTCCTATTAATAAATAGAGTTTTTCTTTTTAGCATCGCGTCTTACTACCCGTTAAGGTTATGCGCTTATGTGCTAATTACACTACAGGTTTTAAGGATGAGTAAGGTTATATTATAGTAGGTGTATCCGCATTTGCGTGGAACAGAGAGTGAAAAACTATTTTGGAAAACACACCCTCATTACACCTGACCAAGATTCAAACCTGGATTTCCTGGTAATCGACAGTCTAGTCTACTGTGAGAGTAGTGCCTTAGACCATGAGGCCACAGAGGTCGGTAAAATAAGTAGTTGAATCTGTACAGACCATGGAACACTCTACCTAATAATTAAAAAGTATTGTTTATATAATTATTATATGGGAGGAAACATAATGATGAGCTACATACCCTGTACTCATCACACGTAATAATTGTTAGTATAGTCAAGTCCTATAAGATTACAATGAGCAGGACATGCGGCGCTAAAGGAAGAATCTGGAACCGCGTTCAGAGTACTGATTGGCAAACCTATTGGGAAGAGACCATTGGGAATAACTATCTCAATATAGGGACAAGGTGTAATGAGGTGGACTGGATAGAACTAGCTCAAGGTAGGTAGAGGTGGCGTACTTTTGTACTTGAGGCAAAGCAATTTAGAATTCGTAATAAAGTAGATGAATAGGTATTCTTTATATATTATTAGATATTACATCTCAATACCTTGTAATTTTTTTTTTTGCTTGCTTGCTTGCTTGCTTGCTTGCTTGTTTCATACTACATGTTCAGATTATAGGCATATTTGATTATTATGGGGTAGTGATGAACAAGGAATAATTTTATAGACTTAATGTACACGCATTTGCATGTAAAGGGAGTAGGAAACCATTTAGGGAAAAATCCTTAATACACCAAACCAAGATTCGAACCTCGATTTCCCCGTCATCAGCAAACCAGTATAAAACGAGAGTGACGCCTTAGAACATTGGTTCCCAAACTTTTCAGATCTAAGAAATCCTTGCACCAGAAAAAATACATTTTGACGTCCTGATAAAAAAATATTTACACTGATATGAACACTCAAACGACAGTTCCATTTTACAGAAATAAAAGCATAAACCAAAAGGAAAACATCACATGTTATGGTTGAGCCTTTGGCAAACGTGCTTTATTCAGATTTTTTTTTAAAAATTGGCAATTTTTAATCACTCATACTATTTTACAGCGTGAAAAACAAATTATAATCTAAAATTTCCTCACGCTGCATTAGACCATGTGGCCAATGAAGCAGGTGATTGACTTATTTAAAATACGTACCGGTATAGAGTAGACTAGTTGTGAGACGTTGTGGGAAAAAACCTTTGTTGAACACAAAGTACTTTTTGAAGTTAATTTCTACAACTGAGTTAACCTGGAACTGTGAGAAATTCTAATAATTACCCAAGAATTTCATTGAGAACCAATTTCTGGTGTAACAAGACAACTCAATTTGCTAGGACCATATTAATTTGGTTAAATCCTTATCTAATAAAACCAACTGTTACGTTATGTTCTTGTTTTTTGCTGCGAACGTGTGAATCCGTGGTTAAGGGGGAGTTTAACATTCACCGATGACGTGGTCCAACCTTTCAATAGACGGACCTTGTAGAGGAGATTCACACTCCGTTCTTGATGCACCCATCCTCGGTGTGGACGGAGAGAAAAGCGTCCTTGACCGCCGAGGCGACGTAGTGGATGTTGGAATCATTGAGGGCACACATGTTGTACCGGCCACTCGACATTAAATATACGTGATGTTTCTCTTTGAGGTAGCGCACCTGGTCACCTGCGGACAGACATCACAGTTCGATCCTTACGGAGAGCAGAGGACATTATATATAACTGCTTGCATTTTTTAAATGGATTGGAACTCAAAGATAACGTACTACATGTTGTCAATATGGATTTACATACTTTCTCCAAGTGAATGCTGGTGCAGTTCCTAGCAAACTCACCCTTATAACCTAGAGGAAGACAATGTTTCTCAATCTGTGTGCTGGGAAGATAGTCAGTGCATGTAGTGACATTTTTGTTTTTAATAAATTTATGTATCAAGGTTATATATTTTTTTATTATTATGTTGAAGTGCATCTTACTACCCGTCCCGGATATTCGCATTAACTTACACCACTCGACTAGAGATGTTTAAGGCAGAAATCAAAGTAAATTTACCCGAATTCGTGTTGAGGGAAACTGGAAAACCCCATAGGGAAAAGTATCCTGAATAGCCTTAGCCTAAGCTAGTGATGTGACATGTATTTATTGCAACTCACGTGACAGTCCAGTGAGAGAGAACATCCCTGTCTGACTAGTGATGTTCCCAGCTGCCTGGAGTGTTGATTTCCTCTAGAGCTGCTCTGAATCTTTGACGGACGTCTATAATTCTTTTGGCCATTGCACGCACATAACTTTTCCTGCATTATTAACATAAATGGTACGACACAATTCCACAAACTTTCTCAATTAATTGTGTATTAAAGCTTCAAATATAATTTTCAAAAATAAGTTTGGAATAATCTATCCTTAAGTATGTTTTCGTCATAAAAACAAACACATAATCTTGTTAATTACAATAATTATTCTTTATGTACATATTTTAAACCAAATTGCTCAAATTTATTTAACAAGATTCAAATTTTCAAAAATAAATGATCTGTTAACTATCTTAAAATTATTTGTTATTTGTAAAAACAGAAACGTATCTATTATTTATCATGAAAACTATTCCGGGATTACCATTTTGAATTCAATCTTGTAATTCAATCTCCAATAAGTTTAAATTTTATATAATTTGTCATCTTTAAACTACCGAATAAATTTATTTTATTTTATTTTATTAAAGATACATTATCATTGGTAATGTAAAATAAATATACCATCAATTTTGAACCATATTTTTCAAACTATTTACAAAAAATCAAATTTTACAATAATCAGTCATTAGTTAAAAACTGTTAAATGATTATTTTTTCTAGAAAAACAAATCTTTTTAACCATCACAAGCAAACTCTACAGATACCCATTTTGAATCAAACTGCTAGGGTCATTTTTTTTTTCAAAATATTTGAGGTTTTTCAAAAAGCAATGATCAGTAAACTACCCACATATGAGTTTTTACCCTAAAAACCAGTATTTATTGTTATTTGTCATATAAGTTCCAGATCAACATTTTTTAACAAAATCCTTAGAGATATTTTCGATATATTTCAAATTTTCAACAATTTCCTATCGGTAATCTACCCTTAATTTGAGGACTAGTAGGGTCAAAATACAAACAATAAAAAATGCAGGTATAGCCCTGCAAAATCTAAATATCAAATTTGAATGAAATACATATGACTGTTTGGGGTCCGTGGACAGGGACAGACAAAATATTGTATAATTCACATTTTTGGGTTCGTGTTCACAAAAAACTTAAAGATTAGTCATAATATCGAGATAGATTTTTTCACGAGCACAATACTTTCTCTTTATATGATGAAGTAAAAATGATGTTTCATACTGAAGATGTTTTAACAAGGGAAGACTGAAGCACATCTGTAAAAGGGGGGGAGGTGTGGAACAATTAGGAAATAACGGTTTTTTCAGCATCGTGTCTTACTACCCTCATACTAATTACAGTAATGGTTTTAAGGATGAGTAAAGTTATATTTATAGGAAGTGTACCCGTATTTGCGTGGAAGGAGATTTGAAAACTATTTAATAAAAGCCACCCTCAGTACAGCTAACCGAGATTCGAACCCCAATCTCCCTGTCATCGGCCGTGTAGTATATTGGGAGAGTGACGCCCTAGACTATTCAACCACTGAAACGGGTTCGAAAAATACTCTGAATTAGAGCTCCCCCTCCCCTCACCGTACTTCACCTTCTATTCGCTGCCCCATTTTCACACGAGATAATATAGAAATTAACCGATCCGATGCGAAATCTTAACTCACCACTCTTGGAAGTTGGCCGGGTCGCTCAGAATTCTGAGGGCAATCACGGCGCCGTGCGCTGGGGGGCTGCAGTACGTCCCACGGACAATCACCTGCAGCCTCGTCCTCACCGTCTCGACGTCGAGGCTGTCGTTCAGGACCAAGGTGAGGGCACCTACGCGCTCATCTAAGGAGCACAAACACCCAAACACCCATCATCGGGATGTCTTACAGGTCGTTTTAT
Source organism: Timema bartmani (assembly GCA_902151455.1). Taxonomy (NCBI): domain Eukaryota; kingdom Metazoa; phylum Arthropoda; class Insecta; order Phasmatodea; family Timematidae; genus Timema; species Timema bartmani. The sequence goes on along the minus strand of CABFWB010000699.1, from coordinate 210,734 downwards.
GACAACCGACCGACCATTGGTCATAAAGGCTTTCTGGTGATCGAGGAAGCCCTTGAACATGTTTCGTTTGTTTGGAATCGGCCAAACCTGTTATTTTACATTTCCGTGTCGTTGAGTGTTTCCAGGATAAGCAGATCGTTAAAACTGTAACTATGATAATCTTTTACCCAATCTGTCCCCATTCGACCAATCTTACATGAGCTATTTAGAGTGTTTCCAGGGTAAGCAGAGGTTAATAAAATTGTACTTTTGATTTGTTCTCCCCACCTTTGACCCCATTTAACTAACCACATTTAATCTATTTAAAGTGTTGCTAGCGTAAACAAATCTTATTAAAACCCCACCAGTGATATGCTCTCTCACACTCTGTCTCCATTTGACCAACTATACATAAGTTCTCCTTTATACATCTCCCATAAGAATATATTTTCGTTGACATCTGACCAATGTTCTGCAGATTGTTGAGAACTATTCACAGGTCAGTCCAAACTAATTCTGCTTGTCCTGCAAACACTTCACAAGTAATCAGCTGAAAGACTATCAAATACCGACATAAAACAGGACAGCGACAGTCATGGGAGATATGGAAACTTTTAAACTGACAGAAAAATTGGGAAAATGATATTGAAATGCGTTAATGGTGCAAGGAAACTGGTATATAGAGATCGCTGTCCAGGGAAAATAAATGCCTTTATTCTATACTAGCTTTCACCCGTCGCGGCTTCGCCCGCAATAATTGATAAGATCTTTAAATTTTTAACTAAACTATTTTAGTCATAAATCAAACTTAATTTTTTGTCATATATCTATCATTTTTCTCAGCTCTGTCTGTAAATAATATTTCCATATTATGTTATCTTTACTTTAACATTTTAATTATAATCACATTCATATTTACTCGTAAAATTAAAATCACAATATATCTCTTATATACGACGAAAAGTTTAAACATTAGTATTGTATAATTAATGTAAAATCAAAGGTTGAGAATAGTCCTATATGTTATTCCAGGACAAGCTATACCAACGTACCAAGTTTCATTCGAATCTGTTCAGTAGTTTTGACGTGATTAAGCAACAAACATCCAAACACACAAACTTTCGCATTTATAATATTAGTAAGAT
>CABFWB010000699.1:178057-192981 GCA_902151455.1 Timema bartmani | reverse complement strand
ACATTTTAATAGCGTCTGAGGAAGGTTTTAAAAAAACTGATATTTCCAACTTTGTATGGCCTTTTACGAATCTGTATATATCCAATAAGACCTTACGCTACAACAAATTTAAATGCGTGGATTAAATAGACAAACAATTACAATTGTTAATTACGGTTTTAACCGCCTCTAAATATCACATTCTTTAAATTAAAAAAATTATACCTAAACATGGAAATCGAACTCAAGAGTACTATGCCAATAGTCCCGGGATCGATTCCCAAGTCCGGGTATCACTAGTCAATTTAAAGAATATAATATTTAGAGATGTCTATAACCGTAATTAACGGATTTAATGGTTTGTATATTTGAGCCATCATGCTTATGTGCATTCGTAGAGCATAAAGCCCTCCAAAGGTGTCTGCATTATTTGATAGCTCGTGATATTAATTGATAACGCATGTTTTACTGACGATATGCACACGTCCATCACAGACTCTGCCTTAAAATATTAGTGAAGAATGTCCCTGGGCACGGGACGATTCCTGGATAGCTCAGTGGTTAGAGCATTGGCGTAATAAGCTGAAGGTTCCGGTCTAAATTTCCATACCTCATTTTTAAATTTTAATAATAAAAATTTTAATTCTTACAAAGGAGGGTGTAGCTATATTAAAATAACTCAACAACAAACATTATAGAGTAATTTTAGCCCCACCGATACGGGTTATTGGAAATAAGTAATTTTCCTGTGTGTCCATCGATGATGACGTAATTTAGGTTTCACTCTAGCAACCAGTGGGTGCGCAGTACAAAGTCAACAATCTTGTCTTGTATGGTTTGTGATGCCAAGGAAGTCAGGGATTGAATCCCGTTTGGGTGTACTAAAGTGTTTTTCCTCCTCCCTGCTTCCCCATTCACACTATACCCGCAAATTCGGGAAGTTTCCTCTAAATTCTACCTTTATACTTCTTACTCCATTAGTGCTATTAAATTCTAAAAATTAATTTAGGGAAATCGATTATACACACACACACAAAATTGTATTAGGTGTTCTGTCTTACGACAGGTCCATTCCTTTTATCAGTGAACTTAGACCGCCAATTCTCCCTGTCCTCTGCCTCCTCTTTCAGCTCCCAGAATTTTCTTCTTTCCTTCAAGTCATCTAATATTTGGCTCCTCCTTCCTAAGCTTATCTTTCCCTCAAACTTTCCTTCTATGACTTCGTACAGATGACAGTTCCTCCTAAGGATGTGTCCGATCCAGTTTGCTTTGTAACGAAGAATCACATCCAAAATGGTTCTCTTCTCATTCACTCTTCTTAGGACTAGTTCATTTGTCACCCTGTCTGTCCACCTGATCTTCTCAAGTCTTCTCCAGCATCACATTTCAAAGCTCTCCAAGTATTTATTTCCCATCTTCCTGAGAGTCCAAGTTTCTGCTCCATACAGTGCGATGTTCAAAATGTAGCATTTCATAAGTTTTTCACCTCAGTTCCAAACTCACCATCACTTTTGACTTTTCAATAATGATCTCCTTATCTCAAAATGAATTTAAAAAACAATAAAATTATGTAGCTTTTTATGAAATGGTATATGGCCAACAAGCAATCATTACAAATATAATAAAATATCCATCATAGATTGATTACAATGTTGTGATAAGAAACTTCAATAAATGTATGTACTATATTTAATATGATAAATTGAAAAAATAAAACCAATACCTATATGAAACAGAAATTTTTTTTGAGAAATTAATAGAATATAAACACATTGAATAAATGTTAAAAATCTAATTGATAAATAATTGTTAACACAATAATTTGAAGGAATTAAAGAACCTTTTTAAAAAATAAGATTATATTCATTTATTTTTATCATCATCAACATCAATCATGTCCAGTCTTGGTCGGATCAGTTTAGTAAAATTACTCCATTTTCCTCTATATTTCCACCGTTATTCACGAAACTTTACAAAATTCTAATAATTACCCAGTACTTTCGTGAATGAACTTTTTGTGTAACAAGACAACTCAATTTTCTTTGGTTTTGTAAAATACTTAACTAAAATGAAACCAAATGTTACATGATTTCATTGTGCTCTTGTTTTGTTTTGTTTTTGATGCGGACGTGTAAATCCACAATTAAGGGGGAGTTAACATTCACCGATGACGTGGTCCAACCTTTCAATAGACGGACCTTGTAGAGGAGATTCACACTCCGTTCTTGATGCACCCGTCCTCGGCGTGGACGGAGAGAAAAGCGTCCTTGACCGCCGAGGCGACGTAGTGGATGTTGGAATCATTGAGGGCGCACATGTTGTACCGGCCACTCGACAGTAAATATACGTGATGCTTCTCTTTGAGGTAGCGCACCTGGTCACCTGCGGACAGACATCACAGTTCGATCCTTACGGAAGGCAGAGGACATTATATATAACTGCTTGCATTGTTCAAGGTGGATTGGAATTCAAAGCTAATATACTAAATGTTGTCAATATGGTTTTACATACTTTCTCCAAGCGAATGCTGGTGCAGTTCCTAGCAAACTCACCCTTCTAACCTAGAGGAAGACAATGTTTCTCAATCTGTGTGCCTGGAAGATAGTCCATGCATGCAGTGACATTTTGGTTTTTAGTAAATTAATTTATCAAGGGTATGTATTTTTTTGATTACTATGTTAGAGTGCATCTTACTACCCGTTCCAGCTATCCACATTTATTTACACCACTCGACTCAAAGTAAATTTACCCGAATTCGTGTTGAGGGAGAATGGAAATCATCAATCCTGAATAGCCTTAGTCTAAGCTAGTGATGTGACATGTATTTATTGCAACTCACGTGACAGTCCAGTGAGAGAGAACATCCCTGTCTGTCTAGTGATGTGTTCCCAGCTGCCTGGAGTGTTGATTTCCTCTAGAGCTGCTCTGAATCTTTGACGGACGTCTATAATTCTTTTGGCCATTACACGCACATAACTTTTCCTGCATTATTAACATAAATGGTATGACACAATTGCACAAACTCTCTCAAATTGAGTATTATGGCTTCAAAGGTAATTTAAAAGAATAGAATTTGAGTAAACTATCCTTAAGTATATTTTCCTCATAAAAATAAAGACATAATCACAATCCTTACCTTTATATGCATGTAAATACCGACAGCAGATGGGACGCATTAGTGTTGCGATGTTGCGATTCGGTGTTACGAAGCGTTGTTACACTGTGCCGTCCAAACTGGACACGGCAGTGTTGTGTTACGATGTTCTGTTGCATGTATGTACACACAATGTGAATACCTGAACTTACCACTTTTGGAAATTGACCGGGTCACCCAGTATCCTGATGGCAATCACGGCGCCGTGCGCTGAGGGGCTGCAGTACATCGCGCGGACCGTCATCTGCAGCCTCGTCCTCACTGCCTCGACGTCGAGGCTGTCATTCAGGACCACGACGAGGGCACCCACACCCTCATCTAAGGAGCACACACACACAGACCAATCATTGAGATGTCTTGGTTGGGGCTAAATGCTCTAGATCTGTCCATTCAACCTTATTTTATCTTTGCTCTCCTGGCATAAGGAGGAATTAATTTCTGAGGTGGGGACACCATTAAGGTGAATTCCACTTCTCCAAATGGATTATATAGAGCAACTAGAAAAGATAGATGAGGCATTGCCTAATATACCATTTGTATACACGATGAATGCAAATGCCAGGTCTCCACTCTGACATAGCAATGACATAAGAAGGGAAGATGGTGGAATAAGAGGATATAGGGCGTATCAAAAAGGGAAACTACTAGAGGACACAATAAAAACAAGGCATCTGTAGGTGGTAAACTAGCCAGGAACTCCTGCAACGTACGTGGGAAGGGCAGGATCCAGCTATAACATTGATGTTACCTTGTGTAATGTGGAAACAAGAGAATTAATAGGGAACTGGCAAGTGCATGATTGTGAGACATCCAACGATCATAATCTGATAACTTTTGAGCTGAATAAAGAAGTAAACAGGGAAAATGTAGGCACACGACTCCTCTACAACCTAAAAAGGCAGTTTGGGAAAAGTTAATAAGAGAGCTGGTACTACCGCGACCTGTGTCACAGGGATACAACATAAACCTAAAAGCGAATAAACTCATGTGGGCCTTGCAGGCAGCTATGAGGAAAGCAATGTCGGTTATGAAGGAAGTCAGGAAATGTGTAGGAAATTGGCTATGGAATGAGCAGCTGCAAAAGCTACGTGGGTATGCAAGGAGAGCAAGACGAGAATACCAAATATGCCTAGACCCAGCAGGAAGACTCCTACTATTGAATATATACCGGCAAAGGAAGGAAGAATTCGAAAATACAATGAAGATTGTAAAAATGTTAGCTGGGAAAGATTTGTTCAAGAAGAATTGAGGAAGAATGCATGGGGTGTACCCTTTCATATTGCATCAGGGAAAATTAGACCCCCAGCTGTCATTTCAACACTCAACAAACCAGAAGGAGGACTACCTGCTGGGAGGAATCGTCTAGGCTACTAATGGATGTGTTGCTCCTTGATGATAATTCTGAGGAGGGGTATGAGGAGAATTAAATAGCTAGGCAGGATATGAAAATGGAATATAATAATGAAAACGTGATAGTGGAACTAGTAACACAGGACGAGATTAAAAGGCTAATAGCAGGAATGAAACCTGGACCTGGACCTGATGGAATCAGGGTAGAGGTGATTAAGGAAATCAGTGAACAGATAGCACCCTTTATAGCCCAACTCATGAATGAGTGCTTGGCTCGGGGCAGAATCCCAAATGTGTGGAAGTGGAGAGAAGTGGTAATTCTAAGTAAAGAGGAGGACAAAGACCCGCAACTCCCAAAGTCGTACAGACCGATATGTCTGATGAATGTATGTGCAAAACTCTCAACAGTTCGGTTTTAGGAAGGGCAGGGCTACAGAGGATGGTATCTGTGCTGATATTAGCCAGGTAGAAAAATCTAGGGCAAACTACCTGATAGGAATATTTGTGGACATCACAGGTGCATTTGATAACCTTTGGTGGCCAGCCTTATTCAAGTTATTAAGAGAACTAAACTTTCCGGGGAGTCTCTACAGAAGCTTTAAGGACTACTGTAGGGACAGGTATGCAAACCTGAGATGCCCAGGAATAACAATAAGCAAAAAATTAACAAAATTATGCCCACAAGAATCGGTCAATGGTCCGATATTTTGGGACGTTGGTCTCAAACCTGGGTTGCTGGAGATTGAAGCATTCCCTGAAGTGGTGGGGGTGGTTGTTTTTGCTGACAGCTTGCTGATAGTGGTGGAGGCAAGTTCAAGGAGGAACCTGGAAGAAAAAGTAATAAGGTTCTGAGCGGCTTGGATAAATGTTGTAGAAAAGTAAGACTCAGCATGGTGCTAGCGAAGACAACCTACAGGTGAGTGCTTAAGAGAGATCCTATAATTAAGATAGCAGAATAAACAATTAGAAGGAGCAAAATGGTTAGATACCTGGGGCTGACGATTGACGAGAAGCGTAGCTTCCTAGCTCCCATGGACAATGTATGCGAGAAAGCCTTGCAGGTTATGAATGGGATAGTCAGTATAGGGCAGCGTAAGTTCCATCTGCCCTTAAAACTGATTAGACTATACCATCAGGCGTTGCTAGTGTCCATAGTGGGATATGGAGCAGGAGTGTGGGTACAACAACTTAGAGGGGACATAGCTAAAAGGAAACCCAGAGGCCTTCAGAGGAAAATCCTCATGAGACTTTCTGGGGCCTACAAAACTGTACCAACAAACGCGTTGTGTGTCACCCTAGGTGCCTGGCCCCTAGACCTAAAAGTACGAAAGAAGGCCGCTGGATATTGGCTTGGAAAAGGGAAGTTAGACAAAGTAATAGAATAAACAACTAACGGTGTAAGTACCAAGGAGAATATAAGAGATACCCTCCTGCGCGAGTGGCAAGCAGACTGGGAAGAAAGTACCACAGGTAGAAGGACATTCCAGTTATTTCCGAACGTACGAGAAAGACTGAGAATGAAGTATCTTCAACCTTCCCAGGGACTTGTCCACTATATCACAGGTCATGGTCCATATCGAGCGTCCCTCTTTAGGATGAACTTGAGTGAAACCAGTCTTTGCTGTGCGGAGTAGAGGCAACACCGGAACACGTGACCTTGGAATGTATATTTAATGAAAGGGAAAGAGCGGATCTATTAATGCCTATACAGGCCAATGCCATATACCATATATTGAGGGATGTGGACCGGTAGAGCTAACTCGATGAGATAGCGGACAGGGTATCGGAAGCAGAAAGGGACAGACATATGGACGAACTAAAAGAAAGAAGACAAAGACACGACCAAGGCTTGAGACAAAACAGACAGGAAGAAACAACTGAGGAAGAAGTGATGAGTGAAGACGAGGGAGACGGAGAAGAAGAAGAAACATCAGACTTAGACGAGACGTTACCAAACTGGTGAAATAAAATACAGAAAGTGTAATAAAAGGAAGGGTGGACTAGATTTTGATGGACTCTGGATATATCTAGAGCTCTAGCCGAGGAAAGGAGTCTCAGGGATACCAGTGATGAATATTGCTGATGAACCAGGGACGCCTGGAATACCGGCTAGGGGAGAAGGAAAGTAAGTGGATACAGATGAGACGTCGGAAGTTGTTCCTTACTCGAAGAGCCCTGCTCGTTGGAAACAAGTGTGATGTTGGGCTGGAGCTATCGAGCACTCCAGGGATGTCGACTGGCCATGGTAGGACTTGACCAGAGAATAAAAAGAAAATGGGACTGCCTACAAGCAGAAGATATAAACTGATTTTGTAGATGACGGCACTAGGTATAAGTTAGGTTAAGTTAGATTTAAGTCCAAGGCAGGCATATCAAAAGGAAAAAATATATATAGCCTAAATAACTTCAATAGGGAAAGAGGGACAAGTATAGTTATAAGTTATCATAAATTAAATAATGGTATTGATATATAGTAGACAGAGCTGCTAACAGGCACAGGTTGAGGTAAATTGGTAATGATCAATAACAGGACAAGTAGTTTTAGTAGTAGTATATGTTTATATTCCAGAAAGTTTATGTGTAAAATTTTTAGATTAACTCTACATGAGACATATTGTAATTTGAAAATAGCAGAAAAAGTCCTGATTTATAGTCAAATAAGATGTCAAGACAAATGTATAAGGAAATTGAAAATAAATACAAAAATAAAAAATAAAATAAAAATATCTCCAGATGGTAGGATGATGAGTGAGAATGATGGTGGAAAGCAGAGGGGACCTACAGTTTAACGTGAATTCCAAACCATGATGAGGACCTGGCATTCCACACAATCTCAAAGCATGAAAGCACACACTTTGCAAGAGGTGAAGGAAGGTTTTAGTAATCAGATAAATCTGTACCAGGACCGGTATTTGAACCCCGAACCCCTAACACAAAAATCTGACACTTTACTACCCCTAGACCACCATGTCCCCATTGAGATGTCTTACAGGTCATTTTATGACAACCAACCAACCATTGGTCATAAAGACTTTCTGGTGATCAGCGAGGCCTTTGAACGGGTTTCATTCGTTTGGAACCAAATAAACATGTTGTTTTAGATTGCCGTGTCGTGGAGTGTTGCCAGAATAAGCAGATCTTGTTAAAACTGTACCTAAGATGTGCTTCCTCCCCCCACTTATATCCCCATTTGACCAATAATACATAGGATCCGGTCTTTATATCTCACATTAGATGTATTTCCGTCAATACGTGACCAATTAACGTTCTACTGAGTGCTGAGATCATATCACAGGTACAGTCTAAGCTAATATGCTTAGTAAATAATTGTATACATTTGAAAGGGTGGGTGGAATTTGTTAACTACAAACAAAGGGGATGAAATGCAGCAAGTTGGTATACCCTCCATTTGCCCTGAAAGGTACCAGGCTTAATTTTCTTGGTTCTACCGTTGGCTGAATTTCTGATCTCCTTCTGTGACCTTCGCACTATAGAAATACTTACTGTACAGTGCTGTACTCAGAGCTAGGGAGTAAGCCACCATAAACTCTAGACCCCGGTCTGCGAAGAACCTCACCGGCCAAATATCATCATCCACATCCCCGGAGGTGAGCCCCTGGTACGAAACGTCGAAAAAGGGGAACAGCTTCTTCTCCTGTGTCCGAAACAAAGATAATCCTTTCTAATTCTCCGTTCACACGGCCGATGTTTTCGTACTTAATTCGTTGCAAGTCAGCTATTACCATTTGTAAGACCAAATATTGGGGCGACTTTCGGTAAAACAATCAACTAATATGGAAACTTGTTCATAATTTGGCAGTAGACTAATGTATAAATTTCGGCGATGTTTAAAATAAGTAGAGACGCATGCGCATAATGAGAATATTCATGCATAAACAAATTGAAAAGTATTTTAATCCAACACCTTGGATCAGTAGCTATCGTCTCTGTCTATTGAATTAAAGGTCCCGGGTTGGTTTCCTGGCTTAGCCGAAAAATTTATCTTTGGTGATATGTTGACTTCCCCCCTTTCACGGTGATAAACTAACGGCCAAACGTTGGTTGTTGTGTCTGTTCTTGATTTAAGTTATTTTGTAAGCCATGTTTTGATATAATCAGTCAGTTTTTAAAAAAACTTGTTAAGTAATTCTGATAAAATAGAAACATAATAATATCCTGCTGTCTTTATAAAATAAACGAACCTTGTGTTCATATTTACTTTGAAAGTAGCGTATATAGCTGTATTTATAACATTAAAAAAAATTAGAATTTAATTGGTCTGCCTTACTTTCTAATGGCAAAAATGAATCATGACTAATAACAAGAAAGCTTTACGAGATAGTTAAAGCTCATCTTGCATCTACTAATACCCGCACAGAGTACGACCTAAGGCGTAAAAACTTGCAAATCAATGGATTGCCTGTGCCTGTTTGGATTAGTATCTCTGTCGGATGCATCAGGGGGAGGTTTTCCACACATGTCTTATCAATACGGTTTTCCCTTCCCTTCTCCATGTCCCATGTGTGTGCATTCAGTCTTAACTACCGTCCTCATCCTTAGCCCTTAAATCAAGCCGTTAATAACGACGGACACCCGATTCTTTGGTCGAATTATTTAAGGCATCACTCTCGCAATAGACCAGACTGCCGACAACAGGGAGATAGGGATTATAATCTCAGTTTGGTGTGCTGAGTTTTTTGTTAATTTGTTTCAATCTCTCTCCGCGCAAATGCGCGTACACTTCATCGATATTTAACCTTTCTCATACATATAACATTAGCGTAATTATTACATATTATATGTGTAGCCCGAATGGTTAGAGAGACGGGGTGCTAAAAAAAAAAATTGTGTTAAACGTAATAATTTAAAAAATATGTTCAACGTAAACTTGTCTTTGGTTGACCGGAAAGAGGAAGAACTTTTTCTTGTACCCTCCAAAAATCTTAGGGATGTAGAGAGACTCACCCCACGAAGGTGAGGAAAGGCAGAAAGTGTCGTAGCCCATCTCTTTCGACAGGAACTGCGCCCCTATACGGAGTGCCCCTGTTCCCCCCACTGATTGGAAGGTCACCACCTGGAACATGTGTGTGTTGGTATGGTTCGGATTATAGTAGGGATGAAAGGTTTAGAAAATACAAACATAATATTGTGTGGTCAATAATGATAACGTTTTATTATATTGTCAGTGATAGTTTTATAGGTATTAATAATATCTATCAAAAGTTACAGCTTCAGATCATATGACCTTAACGTATGAATATATGAAAAATGTTTAGTGATTGTCAAAACTCCTTCCTATCCATGACTTTCCAACTTTGGGGAGAACATAATACTAGGCCTACTATTTAGCTTCACTAATAACTTCTTATACAACATAAATGGAACCTAATCTAATATTACCCATTTAAGGTGGGGATGTAAAGAAAAGTAGTTAAGGGCAGTTTTTTTTTTGCAGTTTTTATAGCAAAACTTTTTTTTTTTGCCAAAATAATTCTTTAGAGAAAAATAGAGTTTTAATTTTCTTAACATGGTGACCTCAACAGTTGTTGAATATATGTATTGAGAATAGCGGCATTAGATGAGAAACTTTTTAAATGAAGACAAACAGTTGTCATTAAATTCCAAGACACCCTTGACAGATATTAAACAACTGTTGATATCACCATGTGAAGAAAATTAAACTCTTGTGTTTTTACTGGAGCAATATTTTATTTATCTTGGCCAAAATAAAAAGTTTTGATATAAATAACTTCAAAAAACACCACCCTTTACTCACGTTGCCTACATCCCCACCTTAATACTTAGCTTTATACAGAGGATCCCGGCGACTGCCGTCGTTACAGAAGGTCCAAAGGTACTAGTGATGATAACCCGAACCTATCCTGACCTTGTTTTCACGGACATGTCGAGACTCCGTCCCTAACAGGAGCCCGGCGACTGCCATCGTTACAGAAGGTCCAAAGGTACTAGTGATGAAAACCCGAACCTATCCTGACCTTGTTTTCACGGACATGTCGAGACTCTTGTCCCTAACAGGAGACCGGTGACTGCCGTCGTTAAGGGCTCCAGTCCGGAGAACCAATGATACTCATGGTCCAAGGAAGGCTCTGTAGCCATCATCTTCTCCACCCTCTGTACTATAGGTGGCACCCATGGCTCACCTTCCTCCGTCCTGTACACTACATACACAATGCGACGTCAAGTTTAACAGACCCACTTCGGTGACCGCATAGTCTAAGGCAGCGGTCAGTCCCCCCGCGGGCTGATTTTATCTTACCCGCAAGAGATTTAGCAAACATACAATAATTGTGACTAATAACTAATTAATATATGAGAAATATTAGGTGGTATTTCTTAGCTCGGTATTTTTTAAACTTTCTCGACAATTATTATTACTATGAGCACCGCGTCTTACTACCCGTTCGGGTTATAGGCACTTACGCTAATGTGTAATGTGTAATGGTAGGGTGTGATTGTGAGATTAAATTGAGGGCCTACAGTTTAACGTGGGATCCGAACCATGGAACAAAATTGTCACTATAATTGAATAATGTACCTGCATTCGCCTAGAGTGAAGGTTTAAAATGGACATGTATAACTAAAGTCAACCTCAGTACAACCGACGTTAATTTGAGTCCGGTCTTTACCATCAAGATTTGACACACTAGTCATATATTAAATATCTCGGAATACCGCCTTAACCCCTATCCGGTATATCTGTGTATTTGCACTAATATTACCCGTCTCGGTGACGTAGTTAGCCAACGCGCTAGTTTCGTGTTGAGCTATACTGCCTAGTACGGGGAGATCGAGGTTCGAATCTTGCTTGGGTGAACTGGGGTGGTTTTTCCTAGATGGTTTTACACTCTCCTTCCACGCAAATGCTTCCTTTATTATCCCTACCCCCTAATTATCATTCGTATAACCTGAACAGGTAGTAAGACGCAGTTAACAAAAGAAAATTAGATGGTATTTTATGTCATTTAACATGCTTTGATAGTAAAACATACCAGACAACGTCAAGACGATCATTTTATTCAAAGTGACCTTTCTCTGATAGTAAAACATACCAGACAGCGTCAAGACGATCATTTTATTCGGTGACCTTTCTCTGATAGTAAAACATACCAGACAGTGTCAAGACGATCATTTTATTCGGTGACCTTTCTCTGATAGTAAAACATACCAGACAGCGTCAAGACAATCATTTTATTCGGTGACCTTTCTCTGATAGTAAAACATACCAGACAGCGTCAAGACGATCATTTTATTCGGTGACCTTTCTCTGATAGTAAAACCTACCAGACAGCGTCAAGTCGATCTTGTCGTCAGAGTGATCATCCTCGTATTCTTCTCTCAGTAGTTGCGATTCGGGTTTGGACGCCAAATTCACTTGCTGGAACCGCCTGCTCACCATCGTCCCCCAGCCCAGCTGGCTGATTCTCTTCACACACGTTTCACTTTAGTAGATAACATAGCAGGTGACGTCATTCTAGTGTTTACAGATATAAGCAACTATTCTCACCGATAAGATAGCAAATAGTTATTCCTCCTTATAAAGAGTGGGACAGAAAATAATCAGACGATCTAAAGCTGAGGAAAGTGATGGCCAACGTGCTGAGGTTTGTCTGACGCCCGGTGGACCTTAACTGAATGACATTATCTTAAAAAAGTGAAAATTGTAGTATGTAGTTTGCTTTTATTTAGTTGTGAATGTTTACTTTTCAATTAAGATGTTAATTCTCAAGATACTAATCGTCTAATTGTTTCGGCCACCTGTGTAACGTTCTTCTTAATGATTACTTACTCTTAAGTAGGCCTAGCGGTGATTCAAGGACTTTTAACTAGTTTGGTGACCGCATGGTCTAAGGCAGCGGTCAGTGACCGGTCAATCTTGAGCAGTGGCGTCGACTTTGCGGGGGCTAGGTGATTTTTGCCCACGCAAAAATTACCTAGGAGTAGTGTGTCATTTTGCTTCTCCCCCCCTACCCCCCCAAAAAAAGTATCCACATCTGCATTTTATTCATGTTTGCAACAATTTGTTGACAAATGGCAAGAAACAATTGTTAATAATTTACATTTTGCAATTTGCAATTTGAACAGTTTATGGAATCTTACTGATAAGTAGCCTAACAATCAAGAAATGAGACAAGAAAGCAGACATTCTTTTAAAGTTTCTGAAAGAATGTCAGCATTTTTTTGTTTAACCATAGTTATCTGAATTAGAGAGCTAAACTTCCTTATAATGACCGTTATTGGTTTACAACTGGTCAAAGAGAGTTTTCCATTAAGAAATGAGCAAACAAATATAATCTCCCTTCAGAAAATGTATTTGTGATTAGTTAAGTAAATTTTATTGTTGACCCAACTTGTGGCTAATATTTTCCTGTTAAAATGTGAATATCTTTTAATACACACAGAGTTATGTTCACATATCACTTATTTGTTTGATTTTTATCATTTCGCATCCCTGCATACCATTAATTCTGCCCCCCCCCCCTCCTAAAATTATCCGAAGTCGGCACCACTGATCTTGAGGCAATTTCCAGTCGCTCGCACAAGAAAATTACATAGTCATTAAAACATTAAAAGAGACCTTTTATATGTTCATAACCAACATCCATTTTCTCTGTTCTTCCTTTGTTGTTTCTTTTAAATGTTCCTATCTAAGTGTCCTATCATTCTTTACCAACATCCTTTTTCTCCCTTTTGTGTTTTGGTTTCCTCTTTTAGGAAGTCCATTGCAAGTTTCACACTCCCTCTTGATGAGTTCCGATAGAATGAAACCTAGGTCGGGGGATCGGGTGGTAACGATCGATTTTCTTCGAGAGGCAGCCATTACCTCTTTACCCAATGTCAGCAAAATAAAGTGTGAATTGTGTTCTTTTCATTGTAATGATACTTAGCACCACGTCTTACTACCTGTTCAGGTTATTCGCTTCTTTTCAATGTAACAGCCATGTCGTGTTTGTTCCCTTTTATACATTTTCCACCCACCTTTCCTGAACCTTCTTACAAATACATATAGTCACTAAAAAGTGATATTTGATTCTTCAAAACTAGCAAATATATCGAGTAGCCTACGCTCAAATTATATCTGATTGTGAACAAATTTACCTTTATTGGTCATAATCAATAATGTTCTAAGAAATTTAAATAGTGTTATGAGATTTATATAAAATACATTTAATTTTTTACTTTCTCTCGACACCTCAGAGAGAAAGTATTGTGATCGTCAAAAAAATCGAACTAGATATTTTGATAAATATTGATGTTTCATGAACCCCCAAAACTAAAAAAAGTGGTTTCACAATGTCATCTGTCTGTCTGTCTGTACCTCAAGTTAGAGCATAAACTATTTTAGCAATTGGGTGAAAACTTGGTATCTGGGGTTTTCATTAGGTCTCTCCAAGGGGTTCTTGGAATTAGATATCCAACCCTAAATTTAAGGTTAATTTACTGAAGGGTAAAAAGAGGCAAATCTATTTTCTCAAAATTCGCTGTAACAATTTTGATTAAATTCTGTATCTAGACAATGTTTATCATTATAAACAAGAGGGCTGTTATTCCAAGAAGAGAACACACTTGATTCGGCACCTTTAACTTGTAACCTATTCAAGTATTTTGTTTCATAGTCAAGACTTATTGCAGTGCTAAATTAAAGGCAAGACTACACCTAACAGAACTTGAATGGAATGGGTCAATTTAGCATATGCAACTGGCCCATTTCATTCTGGTCTAGATAAGTGTCGTCTTGTATTTAGTATAGCACCACACTAGAGTAGTACTAAGTGGAACTGGCCTATTGCCTTAATGTAATCAAGTCAGTCTTCTTCACTATATATGTTATTATAATTGGCAATTTCATGGCTATATAAAATAAAAATTATTGTAGTCAATTAAAAATGTTGGTTGAAATGAATTCCTTGTTACAACTGACTTTTTAGTAAGGTGATTAAATAAAGGGAGGAAAACCTCTTAATCCCAATCAAATTTCTTTCATGTATATTCTAGCTTTTTACCAATCCAATAATTTGTGTTAGTTATTTAATGCTTTTTTTTAATTGTTTTTATTTATAAATCTTTATACCCTAAAATAATTTGGAAAATGTGTTATTGCACAATTTTTTGTAATATCTCTTTTTATTCTGATAAATCCAGTTATTAACACTACTTAGAATTCAATTACTTAAGATTCGGATGGACACCTACTATATAAGAACGATAAAGTTGTGCCCGCCATTGCTTAAAAAATATGCATAGTAACAACATGCGGTTTTTTGCATTGCATTAAACTTGTAAATTTAAAATGAACTATATTAATAAAAAAAGTTACAAGTTAATATTTACTTTTTTGCAATAAGACGTAATTTCAATTAAATTTAAATGAAATAAAACATTAAATACAAGAATATAGTTTTGAATTTATCATATTATTATA
>CABFWB010000699.1:144503-175662 GCA_902151455.1 Timema bartmani | reverse complement strand
TAACCTCCTTATATCATGTATTTAAATAATTAGCGTAATTAGTGACCGTAAAAACTATGTCACTGAAAAAAACAAAAAGAAATGGCTATATATTTTTTAGTATAGGGAAGAAAATATATATTTATATATTCCTACAGTAATAGATAAACTAAATAAAAATGTCACAATTTACTGTAGATAATGATTTCCCAAGGTAGCTCAGAAACATTATACTTTGACAAGGATTCGAGCCCTAGTCCTATGACTTTGGACCTCATCCTACAGACTCCAAGATATCGGGTAAAAACCCGGGATCACTCTTTGGAGAGAATAACGGGGATAGATTGTCTTTTGTTGAGTAGCAAGTAACAAAGTTGAAAGGATTGGTGGTTGGGGGTGGGGGGTCTGTCTGTGGAATGTAAGGACACTCTAAAAAGGGGGTAAAATAGAGGGGGCGAGAGGGGTCGGTGGGGTGACTGCCATAACTACAGCAGCGCACCTCTGGTGAGGTGATAATACATGGAACTACTTGGACGAGAGATTTGCAAATCTTTGAGATGTCCATCCGAATCTTAAGATTTTTTCATATGCATATTAATTTTTAACAGCTCAATATGTCAATAATTAACAATAAATTAAGTATTTTATATGTCAATATCTTTATTGGCAAAGCTTTGTAATTGTCTAAGCAGGATTTTTTTTTTCGAAGCAAAGTCGAACATGATATTTGTTTCAAAGCCAAGTCAAAGTTTTGAAGCTTTGTGCACACCTACCAAATACCCACCTCTGCTGTGTAATCAAAGTGAGCTCGAATTAAATATATGAAATATTCAAATGTGTAAACAAAAACTCAGAATGCATCTGTCATAAATTTAGTATTTTAACTATCAATAATTTTATGGTTGAAGCAAGAATTAAGACCTTGAGCTTGAGTCTCACTTAGTACAGTCACCTTTTAATATACATAAGTGATAGCTTACTAGATAAAACATACATGTAGAAATAAAAGCTTATTGCATGACAACTGGGAATGAAGTTTGTGAGGAGCATGTTAGCTGTCACGAGAAGAAACAGGATCAGGAATGAAGTTATCCGGGAAAGAATGAGGGTACAGGGAGTACATGAGATAGTAGAGGAAGCAAAACTAAGATGGTAAGGGCATGTAATGAGGATGGAAAAGGAGAGAATACCAAAGATAAAAATGGATATGAAGTATGTAGGAAAAAGACCGGAAGTGAGACCCAAAGAGATGGAAGGAGCAGAATGGAAGTGATTAAAGGTGGGAAAATGGTGGAAGAATAAAGGAAGATGGAGGCATTTTACTAAACTGACGCAGCCACAGGTTGAAAATAGTTGATGAACAGACAATCTTGAGTTTGTGGTAATTTTAATATTATCTTAGAGGATAACTTCTAGTTGTTATCTATACACTGAAGGGGAAAAAAACATTCCTAGCCACTTTACTTTCACTGAGATTTCCATTGCTAGTATTTATAATTCAATATTCTTAATTCTCAAAAGAATTAAAAGACCAAACAAAATTCCACTTAAGCTGTTGATGTATTCAAATGAGTCTAAGTGTACACATCAAACGCACAAAACCAAGTTAGAAAGTCAATTTTGACATTTGGGGTCGTTCAGTCTCATGTTCGTACTCAATCTCAACATGTGGTCGTGGAACTTTGCGTATTTTGGGCGTCTTGGGGGTGAGGCTCTTCTTCCCTTTAAGAACACTCTTCTCAAATCGCACCTTTTTCACAACTGTGGAATCCTAAGGAGAAGAAAGTATTTCGGTTAAATTAAAGGGCAAAGTTGAGAGGATATGTGGACCAACAAATTTAACCATAATTATACTGAACTAAAAGATAAGATAGAAAGAATTAATTTTGTGATCTATTATTAGATTAAAAATGAAATAAAATTTCAAGTTGGTACAAACCTCAATATCTGATACTTCAGACTTTTGAAACTCATCCTCACTTAAATAGGTCACCTCCTCTTCTGATTCTTCATCCTAAGGGTAGAGAGTAACATCTTGAGTGCCATCGTTCAAAATAATGAAAATAATCTTTGAAATATAGGTACTAAAGATTTTTCAGATGAAACTGCATAAGTTTGTGTATATTATTTAACAGATAAGCTTTATGTCTATTTTACATTTTTGTAACTGAAAGAAATAAGTGTTGGTGTGACATTTTACAACATAAATGAGCTAATAGTTCGCACATGCCTGTTTTATAAATAAGACCAAAAAACTACATTACCTCTGACTGTGAACCCATAATTTCCACATCATTAGCGTCATCATCATCGTCATCATCGTCATCCTCGCTGTTGGCTGCGACATACTCAACATCTTCCTCTCTCTCCAGTTCTTGTTCCACTTCCTTTTCCACCTCCATCTCCTTCTGTTGGCACAGCATTAGACATACGAGTTTTATTATACCTTCAAGATCAATCAGTCAAGGTATGCCTCAAGTAGTGTGAGAATTTGTATACTTAAGCCATAATCTCAAGCAGTGTTATTCCAACTTTTGCTAGTCACATACTAAGGGTGTGCAAAATCCTCATTTTTTAATTCCAAGCGAACTCGAATAGAATATAGGAAATATTCTCAAAGCTGAATTGAAGTTTGAATATTCTTTATTAGTTTGTTTTATGACCGAAAAATGATTATATTTTATTTATTTATATAACTTTATGCATTAAAATTACTTGGAAAATGTTTTATCAGATATTAATCATAATATTACCTTTTATTCTGATAAATCAAGTTATAGTCACAGTTTCCAATTCAATTAATTTGAATTTTTCCCTATGAATATTGATTTGTAATATAAATAACAGCTCAGAATGGCAATAATTGACTATAACTTGAAATTTTAGCTATCAAGATTTGTGTTGGAAAAGTTTTGTAAATGTCAAAGACAGAAAAAAATTTTTGAAGCAAATTCAAAGCTGATATTTGTTTCGAATCCAAGACAAAGTTTCGAAGCTTCGCACAACCCTATCACAGATCTATCTTGGCATCATCCCAAAAGAATCGCTTACAATTCATTTTTTTTATAAATAAGGACACAAATACCTTATATCTTGTGAAGTATAAATAGTCATTATGACATTTTAATAATGCTTTTACCCGCTTCGGTGGTCGTGTGGTCTAACATGTTACTTTCGTATTTGACTAGACTACCAAAGACGGGGAGATCAGGGTTCGATCCTGTTCCGATGCAGTGAGGGTGGTTTTCCCTAAATGGTTTTCCACTCTCCCTCCAAGAAAATGTGGGTGAATTTCCTCTAAATTAAAAACCTTCCTAATTCCTAACCTATTAGTGTAATTAATATATAGGTGTACAACCCAAACAGATAGTATGACGTGGTGCTAAAAAAAAGCTTTATTGGTATGCTGAACAGTGTTAAAGTACATAATATAATGTAAAATTCTGCTTTTATTTGTTCAGCAGACTTACTACTATATAAAAAAAAGTATTATTTAACTTATTGGGACATCTCGACCACCGTAAATCCTTTGTTTGCCCCTGGAAGTAAAAGTACTCCAAAAAAAACTCCCATGACGTCAGCCCACAATCGAGCCATATTAACCAAGTGGCCACTATCTGTTGATCATAGTGTCAACTTTGGCAAATCATGTGACTAGCAAAACGAGCCCTCTGGCTGTTAATATCGGTTTTCTCGACCGAAGCCGCTATTTTTTCGCTCAAGTAGCTCCTCATTTGGCCTTTTCCGAGGTCGAGTTGACCCCTTTCAAGACACAGTGCTTTACAGAAAAATCTGAAAACAGCGGGGATTGAACCCAGGACTTGTGGATCTGTATCCAGGAACTCTGACCAATAGGTCACAGAGGCGGTGTGTACTACAGTTTGGAAAACACTGGACTACAGCACTGAGAAGTTGTGTAACATCGACCAGCCGCTGCTAAGAGGCCGAGCCTGAAATATTAATGACGCGGAAAAATATAGTATGCCTGTGGTACAATGGCAGGCAAGAGAAGTGATTTGTAGCTCACTGTAAAAGTGGTACCCATTTGTCCATTAAGATATTGTAAAAAATATTCATATATTAATTTGAAATTAATTTAATTCTTTTTACACACAGTAGGGCTTCGTTTTACGGTGTTCCGCTAATACAGCGAAGCAAGAAAAGACTTCCTGTTATCGGCCTTGACAAGACCCGCAGGGCTAGTGTTGTCGTGACTCTTACCTCTTCTTCTTCATCTTCCAACTCTTCTTCTTCTCCTTCCACCTCTTCTGTGTCCAGAGCCTTGTCAAACACCATCTGGGGGAAGTTGTAGATGTCGCCGTACTAAAACAAATAACAGAGAACTAAGAGTTGGGTCGAATCCACTGTTTTATGAATCTGAATCTCCAATTTACCTTAAAAAACCCGAATCTTGGAAAAAATTATCAACAAGAGAGAATATAAATATAAGACAATAGGCCTAGTATAAAATACAAATAGTAACTAAATGTAAACATTTTTTCTTATAATTCATTCATTATAACATTCATACATTCAGTTAAGTTTTAAATTACTGGTTTGGGGCCTGGTTGTAAAGTTGATCCTAAAATTATAATTGGTTTTGAACAACCAATAAGCAGTATTAGAGCTATAAAACAAATTTCACTTGAAAAATTGAGAAAAAAAATCTTTTAAAGATTTGAGTCCGAAATTTTCTCGAGTCCTCGAATCTCAAATATCCTTAACAATTCAAGGAATTCGAGGATTCCATCCCTATATAGAAATGATTAAATACTTATTTTCACAGACATGTTACAATAAAAATACATAAACAACTTTGAATAAATGTATTCATTTTTAAAAGTGTAAAACCTATTCATTTGGTGTTAAAAACATTTTGCTTCTACATTTTAACAAAATTTTTGGAAGTTTAGTCGGTATTATTTTCACTAATTATTTATGTTAGGCTATAAAATTAATTTTACTAAACCAACCAAATTGTGTACTATTGGGAATACTATGTAATCAAATCGGTTAAAATCATGGTATTGCACTCTTATTCGTACCAACTTTAGTGTTTCACCTGACAAACATTGATTTTAGAGAATATTTTTATTTGATATAGCAGAAAATAGGCAAATCATTTTCAAATCATAATATGTAAAGGTCAGTCAAGTAATGAATAAAATAATTATGTGTCTGCAAGTTTGTGCATGTATGTAGCAGGGCTCTGGAGTCTGAGTCGGAAGCAATTTTGGATAAGTCGGAGTTGGCGTCGGTAAAAATGTACCGACAGACTCCGGCTTCAAATAAAAACTTATAATACCATAACAATTTATGGTAGATGTATCATTTAAATTTATATTTTTTTTTAAGTCCTTAGGACCAATATTTGTAATTTGGATTGACAAATATATTAAAATATACAATCACAATATCAAAAAAGCTTCCCATGAAGTTATTAATTTTGAAGCATTTTACTGCAGTAAATTTGTTACTATTAATTAGTATAATTAGCCATTTATGAAGGATTCTTGAGTCACACAGTAGAAAAATAGAGGTGTCTCTGAGTCGAAGAGAAGAAAAATAAAGGAGTTGAAGTCAGACCGTAGAAAAATAGAGAAGTCTCTGGGTTTAACAGTAGAAAAATAAAGGAGTTAAAGTCAGACAGTAGAAAAATAGAGGAGCCAGAGTAGAAGGCTTGGCGTACCGACTCCACAGTCCTGGTATGTAGCCTATAATGTAAATGTCCTTTCATACGTTTAAAGTGAAGGTGTTAAAAAAGAAACCAGCTATATCTATAGCTATTTTATTTATTTATTGTTAATCAACAATTTCAGCGATCCCTATTGTCCACGGCACAGCGTGTCATCATCAGATTATGGATAGAGGCTAAATATGAAGGGTAGTTGGGAATATATTATATAAGCAGTCACGGACAGCCAAAAGGGGTGTTACTTCAGATTAGGGGTTAGCACTTGGGTGTGATGAGCTCTCACTGTAAAAACATCCCATCAAGAAACAATCAAAAGTTTGTCCTATTTAGTCTCGAGATCTATTTATCTATTCCAGAGATTATGGCTAGGTGGAGTGCTTTTGTAAGTGTGGCAATGAGCTTTCAAGTTCCTAATGCCATAGAGTAGGTAACTAACAAAGTAAGTATTCATGAGCAGTGAATTTTACATACCACTCCCTTCCTCAACCTTTGCAGCAGTTCCTTCTCAATGGCTGTGTCAAGCCTGGCCGCTATGAGCGCCTTCTCCTCTCTCCTGCGCTCTCGACGCTCTATCTTCCGTTGTAGAGGGATCAACTTCTTCCTGAATGTAACAAAATTTACATTAAAGTCTTAAGAGAATAAAGAAATCATACTTAATAGGTAGTCAAAACTTCTCACAAAAATTTGGCTTATTTTAGTTTTAGTAAAATATCTCTCTTCTCTGGTTAACCAAATGTTACTGACACATAAAAAGTGAGTGCGATAAAATAGTTATAGCAATATAAAAAATTATTTTTGTGCAGTATTAATATCTAATCTAATAAGCGCTCTTTTATGATATAGGGATACATTTTGTCTTAAAAAATAATATACTATCTAGTACAATCTGACAGTATGCAAAGGAATCATTCCCACCCCTACCAACCGTTTCCAACCTGTGGCCGGGTCAGTTTAGTATATGCCTCCATCTTCCTCTATCTTTCCGCTGCTCTTCCTCCTTTACTTCCTCTCTCCTCCTCTCACTTGCACACTTTGTTATCTGCACCTCCCATCTCTTTCTTGACTGCCTTTGTGGTCTTTTTCCTACATACTTCATCATTGTCATTCTCTTTGGCTTCCTCTCTTTTTCCATCATTACATGCCCATACTATCTTAGTCTTGCTTCCTATACTATCTCAAGCACTCCCTGTACTCACACTCTTTCCTTTCCTGATCTTGTTTCTCCTCATGACAGCTAACTTGCTCCTCACAAACTTCATTCCCACGGCCTCCACTTTCCTAGTCACTCTTACATTCAATACCCATGTTTCTGCTGCATATGTGACAATGGGTTCAATTTTGATAATAAGGGCTTTATAGAATTTACATATTTTTTTGTGAAAAAAATTTTTATTTTTTCATTTATTTAAGTATTTTATGTGCACTTTCTGAACTGAATGATTATATTAGCGCATGAGAATTTCTATGAGCGAGCATGAAAAGGACCTAAGTTATCAATTTTGCCGGGAAAGGTATTTTCACATACCTACCAGGGTTCTTTTATATGCCAGAATCAACATGGAACCGACCACTTTACTTTCCCTCCAAAGGAAGTTGTGCTATGGAATTGTATTGCTTAAGAAAAATCTGGCAGCCCCGATTGGGTTTGAGCCCAAGAGCAAAGGGTCCTGAGGCGAGCACACAAGATCACAGAGGTCAATTAAAAAATTGAAAGAATTTTACATTATTATTAGTGTTATTATATATGTATTGATAATATAATTTATCAAAAATCACAGCTGCTGAATCCATGACTTGGCGTATAAATGTGTGAACGTGGCCGTTTATTAGCTTTTTGCTCCATGAGATGTTATTCCTTTGAAAATTGGACTATACAAAGAGTATATTAGGAAATGTTTATACAAGATAATATTATATCAATGCCTACGTATAAGTAAAATACTTCCAAAACAAGCCATTAAGTAAATAATTAAAAGGTTCAGACACTTGGCCAAAAATATACAGTAAAAAAAATATTAAGTATACAAAAAACACCCACTTCTGTGGCCACATAGTCTAAAGCACCACTCATGCAGTAGACGAGAATGCCGATGATGGGGGAGCCAGGTGTACTGAATGTGGTTTTTCCAAAATGGTTTTCCACACAAGTGTGGGTACACTTCCTCCAAATATAGCCTTCCTAATCCCAAAAACCGTCAAAGAAATTAGTACATAGGCATATAACCTGAACACGTAGTAATACGCGGTGTTAATAAATAGACTTAGGATACAATCATTTGTGATGTCAACTTACTGTCTTCTAAGAGTCAGCTTCCTCATCCGAATCAGGTATTGTGTGATCTTGACAAATCTTTGTTTACATTTAGTCTTAATAAAATTTGGCCAGTATAGTAAATTTTCATTTATTTGATATATGGCTTTCTCGAAATTTCTTGACAACTTCACTTTCTCCCATGTCTTATTTGGAAATGCTGACCTGAGAACAATAAAATATGGTGCATGAGTTTAGTTTCTAAAATTGAGGAAATTTGTTTTTAAAAAAAAGTTAATAAATAAACCTTAAATTAGCACAACACAAAATGTGTTATAGTTTTTTATAGGGATGTGCAAAGTTCACTTTTTTTTTTCAATTAGGAATGAACTAGAAATGAATATATGAAACATTTCCAAAGCTGAATCGAAGTAAGAATATTTATTATTTTTACCCGCCTAGGTGGCGTAGTTGGCTAACACGCTAGTCATGTTGAGTTCGACTGCCGAGGACAGGGAGATCAAGGTTCAAATCTCGGTCAGGTGAACTGGGGGTGGTTTTTCCTAAATTGTTTTCCACTCTCCCTCCATGCAAATGTGGGTTCACTTCCTCTAAATTCAACCTTCCCAATTCCTAATCCATTAGCGTAATTACTAATTAAGTGTATAACCCGAACGGGTATTAAGACGCGGTGCTAAATAATAAATTTATTATTTGTTTTATAGGGAATAGAACAAATATTATATTGTGGTTAGTTATAAAACTGCATGCACTAAAATTATTTGGAAAATGTTTGGTTCACAAGTGTTAGTAATATTTTGTTTTAATATGATAGATAATAAAGTTACTATCACACATACAATTTGATTACTTCAGATTTTTCCCATAAAATTAAGTGAATAAATACACACACACATGCAACCACCTAATCACGCCATTCTATTACAGGGTGGGAAAGAAACAGTGCTAATAGCTCAAAAAACATAGCAGTACTTAATCCATCCTCACTAACTTTCTCCACACTTCCCTATCCTTAGATATTCCCTTCACTTCAACAAAATCCATACACTGACTCATACATGCTCTTTTATTCTTAAAACTCTTTTTCACAAATTCATCTACAACATTTAACCATGCTTTATATGGCTTACCCCTTGATTTTGATCCACACACTACCTTCATGTATTTACCATATAAATATAGATTTTTAATGTATAAAATATTTTAGAATGGTAATAAAAAAAACTCCATGGTGTGAGCCCACAAGCGAGCTAAAATGACCTAGTGGTTGCCGCTGTTAGCCATGATGGTGCAAACATTTGCATATAGAGGCTGTCATGTGCTCAGCACAATGAGCCTGCTGGTCATTAATCCCAGTTTTCTAGAATGAAGTTGCTATTTATTTATTCAAGTAGCTCCTCATTTGTCCTCGCGAGGCTGGGTTTTAATTCGTTCCAGACCCCCTGCTTTATAGAAAAATTGCCTGCCACAAATGTGGCTTGTCGGCAAAGTATTAAAACAACTATATAACAATAAATATAGGCTATATTTTCTTCAATGTACCAAGAAATTGGTTTGTCTACCTTTCGGTCGTCTTCATGAAGAGGTAAATAATCCCCTTCTCCTCTCGAACGGTGGCATATTGACTGTTGGCCAGAGGGCACGATAGACGGCTGCAGAGACCTGTCAAGTTGTATTCGTTTCGACAAAGTCTCTGGGTTTTCGTGCTGTGAAAATGTCACGTCATACTATGATTTTTACAAATGTATACAAATTAATGCCATAGGATCAGATCACTAGTACATATACAGAGTTTCGGTGGTGAGCAAATAAATAGCTTATTTATCTACACTATTCATAAGCTGTTCACAACTTGTGAATGTGGGGAATGCCAGGCCTCCCCCGTGGTTCGGATCCCATGTAATGTATTCAGATTAATGCCATAGGATCAGATCACTAGTATGTATACAGAGTTTCGGTGGTGAGCAAATAAATAGCTTATTTATCTACACTATTCATAAGCTGTTCACAACTTGTGAATGTCGGGAATGCCAGGCCTCCACCGTGGTTCGGATCCCATGTAATGTATTCAGATTAATGCCAAGGATCAGATTACTAGTATGTATACAGAGTTTTAGTGGTAAGCAAATAAATAGCTTATTTATCTACACTATTTATAAGCTGTTCACAACTTGTGAATGTGGGGAATGCCAGGCCTCCATTGTGGTTCGGATCCCACGTTAAACTGTATGGTCCTCCATTTCATCTCACAATCACCCTACCATTACACATTAGCGTAAGTGCGTATAACCCGAACGGATAGTAAGATGCAGTGCTAGTAATAACATCAGCTGTTGTCAAACAAAACAAGTTGTTATAAAATAAAAAATGTACCCATACAAAACTTTTAATGCTAAAATATTGTTACATAAAACTCTTACTAGTTTCTATAAACATAAAAAGTTACCTATTAATTACCAAAATGTCTAAATAAGGGATGCTTATACTTACTTAACTTTAAACGAACAAAAAGACGTGTTGATAATACTCCATACCACCTAAAAGAACAAGATAAATATTATAACATGTCAAATTAAAATAAAACTTCTTTCGTCGCTGAGGTAAGGTTAGGTACCACTTGATCATATAAAAAAACAATAAAATACTTACATCATCATTCTGCATTTTATATCTTTAACAGATCCGTTTGTATGTTAAAACGCTTGACTAAAATTTAACTTAATAGAAATAGAAACTATTTTAGTTTCAACCACATGGTCAAACAGAAGTAGACATGTTTTATTATCATTTACGGTGCATAGCAAAAGGACATTGAATAATAAATTTGCATTTGGCAGGCCGTGCTCATGTAGTTTAGATAATGATCGCTACGCCACTCTGCTATGAGCTTTTCTTGACATATAGGCACTTTTTATACGTTGATGTTTGTGGCGCTAGTAGAGTCAGAATTGTGTTTGTATTTTACCATGAAAACCCCCTTTAAATAGACAAAGCTATGTTGTTAGGGCTAAAACTACCTTATTTTTATAATACACATTTTATTTTATAAATATATTGTAGTTTAGGACATATGTTTATTGCTAGTTTTAATCACCTTGGGGCTTGGGAAGCTCTTTTTAAGGTGGGAAAGGGCTTTATTGAGAGAAGGTCCGAAGATCCTGCCCAAGTAAGATTTTAGAGCCTGGATGACTTTTTAAACTATTTAGAGGAGGGTTTTCTTTTACGAATAGTACTTTTTTTAATGACTTTATTTGTCGTTATGTGTAGTAACAATATAGTAGTAACTTGGGTGGAGAAGAAAATATTAATTTCTTTCTATCAACAATTGAAAATGATAGGTAGGCCCCGTCAGGGGTGCCAACTTGTGAAAAATTTGGGGGGCAGGGTCCGGGGATCCTCCCCCGGAATTTTTTCTTTTAAATTAAGGCTTCATAACTTGAGTTTTGGGCCTATTTATGACTTTATCTTGTTTTCTTTTAATTAAAATGTATTAGTTTAAACAGCTTGATACAACAAAGCTGTTCTTGTGTGTATCCAACGAAAAAACAAGCTTTCTCTTCTTGGATGTAGGAGGAGATGAGTGAAATAATTTGAAACGCTGGAAACATATTATTCACAAAGTAGCTTAATAGTTATATTGAATAGAATATTAAAATAAAATAAGCAAGGAAATTTAAAGTTAATACACTCTTTTTAAATAATCAAAGAAAATATCAAAGAGATAATCAACAAAAGTCTATCAAAATGACTTTTGAATAAGCAAGCACTGGGTTTCTTTTGATGAACTCATTTACAAATGGTCTAAGATTCAAGTGGTGCAGCACAGCCTGATGTGCGTTAAGTACTGCTATGTTCAGATGAATCAAAATATTGGGAGGCTCTGCCCCTCGCCAACAACATTGAGGGCTTGGTACCCCCAGCCCCATGAAGTCGGTGCCGATGGGCCCCGTCCATATTTTTATTGTATAGGTAATTATAATATCAGTGGTGGTGGAATCTTATTTTTGTAATAATGACAGTTAGTAAATAAAAGAGGATTTTGAAAGTCTTAGCCCCCAAGTAAAAAAAAGAGATCGGGAATTACTTACAGTGGTCCATACTTGGTAAAATTTGTGAAAATTATACTACTCTAGAACTTATTTGGAGTGGTTCTCACCCAGAAGATTTGTTACTTTCTCTCAACCCCTCGTAAATAGAAGTATTGTGATCGTAAAATTATTGAGTTTTTGATTTTGATAGATGTCGACATATTTTCATGATCAACTGAAACCAAAAAGGTGGTTTTCGTGAAGCCGTCTGTCTGTGTGTCTTTATCTCGACCTAGAGCCCAAACCATTTTACCAATCAGGCTAAAATTTGATATTTGGGGTTTTAATAAGCTTCTCCCGAGGGATTTTTGGAATTAGTTATCTAACCCTAAAAATAAAGGTAGTTTACAAAGGGCAAAACAAGATAAAATCGATTTTCTAGAAATCCGCTCAAACGGTTTTGATAAAATTTGTATCAGACATTGTTTAACATTACAAATAAAAGGGCCATTCTCGTTCTCCCATAAAAAATACCTTAAGGGTACTTTACATTAGTGAGAATTTTAAAATTGGATCATATCTCTACACATATTTAGAATACGAAATAACTTATCACTGTAAAGTTGTAGTATTGTCAAAAATAAAAATATTTTATTTGAATTATATGTTTGTAAAACAAATCACTTCTGAGCTATAAGCAAACATATATTTTTTATGGAACACTGAAATTGATTGTTATGCTCTTTGGTGGTCAGAGATGTTACTATTTTCTCAATTTTTCTGTAACAGTATATCATATTTAATGTATGCTATTTAGGGGAATGTTCCTGCAACAATGTATATTATCTCGTTCCCCAAATCCTACAAGTTTTTAGTAAATTAATTTTTTTCAAGATAAACGAATAAAAAATATTTGAGGTACATCGTGTCATTTCTTTAAATATTAATCTCCTATAAGCTATTTAGAGTGTTCCTCACCCGGAATTCTTTCGAAAATTTAATGCTTCTAGGTGTTATTTAAAGTGGTCTTGCACTGACCAAATTTTGAAAATTATATGCCTCTATAAACTTTTTTAGAGTAGTTCTTTCGTGGCGAAATTTTAAAAGTTGGATGCCTATAAAAGCTGTGGGGTTTTTAAAATCGTAGTTAGAGTTTAGTGCACACAACCATAGCCATGAAGAGGGATCTTTTGGGGTTCACACGCCCTAAAAACTTTCCGGAGTTTTTAATGTAAAGCTTTAAGATGGCCTTGTATTAGATTTCAAATAACTTTGAGAGGCATTCACTTTTCAAAAATTACCAGGGAAGGACAACTTTAAACAGTTTTTAAAAGAATTTAATTCTAAAAACATTTCCAAGTGAGTATCCCTCTAAATTGCTTCTAGATGCATCCGATTTTTAAAATAAATACCCGTTGGGGCTACTTAAAATAGCTTTTATATGCATTTAATATTTTTTTAGTTCAAGAAAGGACCACTCCAATTATTTTCTAAGAGCATTCATTTTATAAAAATGTATTGGGGAAAAGACCACTTTAATAGCTTATATATTTTTTTAAATATCCAGGCCAGAACCATTCTAAATAGCTTCTAAGGTCACCCAATTAAAAAAGATATCTTGTGGAGGACAACTTCAAAATATAGCCTTTGGAGGCATCTATTTTAGAAAAAAATCAGACTAAGAACATTTTAAATAGTTTCGAAGGCTTCCACATTTTCAAAAATAAACTTTTTTGTGGTCAAAATCGATAACAATTACCTTATTATTAATGTTATTTTATGTATTCTGCATATTATTTAATTTATGATCGTTTGTGTTTCTGCAACAGTTTACATTATTTTGTTTCTTAAATCATAACAATTTTTCAGCTAATTTTTCTATTGCAAGATAAAAAAGAGACAGGAAGTCTTTGCGGTGCACATTAGCATTTATCCTTTATTTAATTTTTACTATAGCATAGCTTTTTATATAGGAGGTAGAATACTTTGAGTGTTTTTTGTCTTGTTTTTCTTGGTGTTAAAGTAATCTAAGTGTGAGGTAGGTGATAGAGATTAAATTTTCATTGGTAAATTTACTTCTATTTTCAAGAATGTAAAAGTATTATCTGAATGAAAAGTTTTCTTTCTCTTTATAGATTGAAGTGCTTAGAGAAAAGTTTGTAAAAATAGGCAAGATTTTAGTATTATATCCTAGGAAGTTTATAGGTTATAGGAACTAATGTAGCCGTCACTAAATTACGGCTTTGCCAACATATAAAGTTTATTAAAATATTCCTATTAAAGTGAGTTATTTAAATGTAAAATACAAAATAAGTGATTTGCGAGTACAAATTGGTTATTTATTAATTATTTTTCTAAATAATATTAAAATATTAAATCCACAATGTTAGTCTTGGCTTCAAGGAAAAGGTTCAACGTTGTTAGAATTAATAGATCAGACGTAGGATTTTTTTATTTGGTTTAAAAAAAATCGAAATTCAAGCTTACTAGCGGTAAATATTACTATGCAATAAATAATAATCTTTTATAATACATACGCATTTACAGATATAATCAAATATCTTATATGTTAGAGTTTTTTTTAAAAAAATTAGAAGGTGCAAGAGAAGTGCTTTAAACATTTTATTAATTGTGATAAAGGTTTCAACTTAAGCATGTGACAAATCTACTCAACATATTTCTCTAGACCCTGTTATTAAGTTCAAGCTTTATAAAGGCCTATCTAAAGACTCCGTAACCGTAAGGTGCTTAGTACTCTGTAAGAGATCGACTCCACACTAATAGAATGCACTATCCACAGAATCCATATCCTTATGAGCCAATTGATTAGTGGTTTGTGTAACACCTATCAGAATCCCCTGTACATAAATGCACTAACTTATACCTCCAAATAAATTAACTAACCTAATGCACCACAAGCTATTTTATTGCTGTGCATAGTCTACCTATTTATTTTATTTCTCTATCAAGTACCCCCCACCCACCAAAATGTGACAAACCATTAATAATTTTTCCCCAAAATGAAAATTTGGGGGGGGGTCAGGATGTGACTCGTCTGGTTTTTTATATGTTGTAGGAAATGTCTGAGCCTACAAGAATTTATTGACGATGGTCAACCCACAAATGTATTAAGCTAACATTTTAACAATTCATTTTTTAATTGTGTAATTTATGGGCTGTGCTCCATGTTTTAGTTAAGGAGAGGTTAGAAAATATGCGCATCCACATTAATGTGGAAAAGGGTTGTTAGCTCTCTAAAAATATGAAAAAACACAATTCCGTTGATAAATATTTATTTATAAAATAGAAATGACGAATTTACAAAATGTACAATACAAACTACAAGTTTCATATAAGATCAAATAGACACAAAAAAAAATCAAATGTTTGACCTTCAACATATTGTTGTTCAATACTTAAGGAATAATACATATTTCTTAGGTAGATTAATTTGTTATATAAATCAAAACAATCTTGAGAATTTTTTTATCTACTTTAAATGCCATTTTTTCTAAAATAAAGACATACTTTTTAAACTAGTTTAAATGAGATGGTTTCTTACATTATCATTTTGTATTTCTCTTTAATTAAATTAATATCCTTGACTTAAGTTTGTCTTTATTCATAAATAGTTAATCATATTTCATTATTTTAATTATGTATCCTAATACTTCTAGTTATTTTATGTTTGTTAAATTTAAATATATTAATTGTACTAATATCTTACACACAAATAACTTTATTCTACTGATAAACAATAAATTAATATGCAACTATGTAGTAAAGTTATCAATACCAGGCCAAAGGACAATGTGAATAACAAAGTTCTAGATATTGACAGCTTCACTTTTATATTATATTTTATTTATATTACACAAGTTGTCTTTCATTGCATCCACATCAATTATGTTACCCATTGTGACTTTTTAAAATTCACACTATTTGTTAATTTGTGCAAATTTTACAGTTTTACTCATCTTTTCATTTGTTCATGACTTTCATATTCAGACATTTATTTTTCGGCATTATTTTTTATGTGTAAATTTATTCAATTGAACATTGGCCCTTAAAGAATCCACAGTCAAAACAAAAATAGCCTTATCCTATTTTCTAGAGTTGGGCTAAATATGTGGATAAATACTTAGCAAAACCTAAAGTGCATACCCCTTTTGTTGCTTACGTTGTGTAAAACTATGATTTTTTTTTACTTTTAATACGATAGTTATATTTATAAAAAACACTATTTTCTTTCTAAACTATTTGTATGTAGAATTTCTAGCTTGATGAGAAATTAGTTTTTTTAGAGCATATTGACAAATTTTAGAAAAAGTAGGGGGGGGGGAAGCCCCCAAATGGATAGCTTAATTGACTCCAATGTTTTTGAAACAAATTTCTAGTTTGACCAAAAAAAAGTCAAATTAAGAAAATACTATCTTTGAAATAATTAGTAGGTTGGTTCATAAAAAGTCAAAATAATTGTTTTGGCATAAAATCAACCAGAGCTTATGATAAAAATGAAAATAAAATAGTATTTAAATAAAGTTGTTAATAACAATTAAACGACGATGTCAGCTAAGAATTTCCATACGGTTCTTTTCTGTTAGTAGACAAAGTGAATACAAAAATACTGTGCTAAATTTATTGCACTTTATGATCTGTAGAGTGTTTACGTAGATACTTACAAATCAATGAACAGTTGTCTATGGCAAACATATTTAACTATTTCTAACTTAACGATAAAAGTTCGATCGAATCAAAATTGTATAGACATGTAGATCTCAATATGCTCTTTCAGAAAATGTAAATAATTATGTCATTTGTAAGATAAATTTAAGCACATTGGTAAGAATACACTGAGTGAACAGAGCACAAGGAATTATGCTGAAGGGTAATATTTGTGGTATGCATTATTAATACACATTCTCTAGAATCTAAAGTAACATTCAGGAAAACTTTTAACAGCTGACTTCTGACACTCAACATTTAGGTATATACCTAAATTTTGACTGTCAGAAGTTACAGCTGTTAAACACATGTTTTTTGTAGATCATATGGTTCAACTTAGGGATTAATAATTTGGTCTGGTAACGTTTCAAAGCCGTCAGCTGTGAACTGTCAGTCAGCACCAAATAAGTCATGCATAGGGTTTAGTAATCACCTGCATGATAAGAAAATGAAGTTTCACAATCAATAAAAAGAAAGCTACTAATAGGATAAACTGGAGGACTCAATTTGGGCAAGGCAACCAACCTTTCAAAAGACAGAACCCCTAATAATATGTTAATTGAATGAAATTTCTTGACTAGATAACTTCTTGAACTGTTTTATGCTTCAATTCGAGCACTAGATGTTGGTACCTCTCAGTAACAGCATGGTATATTTTTCTCTGCAGATTCTCCGGTTACCAAGCCTTGAAGCCACACAATCATGTTTTTCAAAATGTCTAGCCTTCTATGTACACATACTTTGCAAGAGGGTCTATCATAGTACTGCAAGGCTCCAATCGAGGGTTCAGCCACGTTGCGCTCCAACTCCTGGACCACTCGCGACATGATCGCTTTAGTGTTTCGAGCCGGTGGAAAAGTGGTGATGTAGCTCTTGTGTTCACTTCTCGTGTTTATTGCTTCAGTGGTCTCTTTACAAATAAATTTTTGCCAATTTTCCATATTCCTAGGATCCTCACAAAGCTTTTTTTTCATTTGGCTGTCATATTCTCTCATTTTTTGGTTGAAAAGTTTTTGTAAGTAATTTTCATAAAGCTTGTATCCTTCAGGTGTGAAGCTGTAGTAAGGAGTCGTGACTTCATTATAAAAACTATCGCTTTGGTGTTGAACAGGAATTGAAGTCATATGATTGGAAACTTCTACTGGTACATTGTGAGCATGAGTTAGCAAATATTTTGGATTGTTTTGTATTTGTGATCGACTAATGTGAGTTTGTTGATTTGGGATGTAATAAGGTTGTGAGTTTTCTAAGCTTACACGATCCAAGTTAGTCTGTGAAAAAAAATGTGTTGGTTTGTGTAGCAAAGGTTGTGTAACTGTTTCTGTTGAGAATCTACTCACTGGGTAGGGCGGTCTTAAGTTTTGTGGATTTATTTGAAGTGAAGGGTTTTCGTACATAAATTCACGTTGAAGAGTTGTCTCATGATTTGGCTTCTGAGGATATAAATCTTTGGTAATGTAGTCTGTTTGGTCAATTTTATTAAGCATATAACCGTCACTTAAATCATGAGCGTAGATTTGTTTGTTTTCTGAAGGCTGGAAAACTTGGTTCTTATGGAAAGAATCCTTCAAACCTGTTGGCGGTTGAAAATGTGGAGGCAAACTTTGTTCTTTGTCGGATGTCGAAAAAGGGATTTCCATTCTGAAACTTGAACCTAATGTGTCGGTGTCAATTGGCTGGTTTTCTAGTATTTGCTTAGATGAAACAGTTGGTATGACTTGCTTGCTGTACATTGGTTCTCCACCGCTGGTTTTAATATCAGAGGAGGTGTAAATATAATTTGATTTCTCCTCCATGTGCTTCCTTGTATCAGATATATTCTTTTCATGTGCTGATTTTCCCTTTTCTTTTGGGTTCAGTTTTTCGTCACTGTATTCATTCTTATAATCATCGTGAAATTTTTCTGTACCAAAATTGAGCAAACTATTAATTTCCTTTGATTTGATGGTTGTGTTTACATCACTTGTATTTTCTTTGTATGCTTTATCAGTGATGTGTTTTATTTGCTGTACATTTGTTGGTAAAGGTTCAACATCTTTATTGTGCAAGTGGACTGGATAAAAATAAGGAGAATTCTCTGTCAAAGTTGTCACCATTAGTTGTTCATTTCTCGATAATCCCACTTGAGGGTTATCAAGAGTAGAATCATAATTATTGGTTATTTTATTTCCCTCTTGTATGAATGATTGATGCCTATTTTCTGGTTTAATTTCACTACTAATACTAGATGTGTTGTTCACAGGTATATCTAATTTTTCTTGCGATTGTGACTCACTAAATTTTTCATCACCTATTTTGATTATAATTTCCTGCTCTTTATTTGGTTCTTCAATGTCTTTAGGTTTTTGCCATGAATTTGAATGTTCTTTTACATCTTGCTCATCTAATAACAAGTTTTCTTTGGAAGACACTAAAAGTTCTTTTGGCGAGTCATTTGTTCTTTGCATAACACCGGAAAGTAATATGGAAGATTGATCTGTTGCACTTTTGCTTGTTTGAATGCTTTTTGTATCCATCTGCGGTGTAGTTTCAGCTGTGGAAATAAAGTTTTCTTCATACCTGCTTCTCAAACTTGAGTCACTTCTTGATAGTTCAGATGCTCCGCTCGTCGGCTTTGGTAACTCGACACTGAAACACAATTTATCAGAAAGTAATTGAATTAAATTCTTTACTTCATTTTTCAAATCAGAGTTATCTATATGAGGGAGGTCTTTCTCACTAAGTTTATTAAGTGTTTCTCTTAGTTTTTGTGCCAACTGTACAGTGCCATTCATAAGTTCACTCGTGTGCTCATTTGCGGGAATACTTGACACTTGATTTGTAGGTGTGAAAAGTGTATTCATTACTGATATCCCTTGCATTGAAAATTCTTTAGTTTCCATTGATGTTCCAACATTTGTAGATCCTTCTGTGGCTAGTTTATTTTCTGGGTCAATTTCTTGATATGCCGCCTGAATAGTTTCAAATTCTTTTAAGCTTTGATTTTTTTTCATGTGTTGTGCATTTTCTTTGACTGCTTCTACAGATATGTCTGAAATATCTTTCGCAGATTCATTATCCTCATTAATGATTTCATTTGTTTGGTCATTATCAAAACCTGAATATCCATATACTGATTGGACTAAACCATATTGACTTGGCTTTGTCGTACCTCGTATATTCTCACTTGTGCCAAAATTTTCCGCTTGATCTATTCCTGTATATCTTATGTTTTCAACTATTTCTTCTTTAGTGTTACTATTTGTTGTTTTCATAGTTGTAAAGATGTTCTCTGCTTTCATTTCCAATTGAGCTGGATCAATCTCTTGCAAAGTAATAGGTTCAATGGTTAATACAATTTCATTTATGGTAGACTTTGTTTCAGTAATTTCATTACTGTTTGAAAAGATTTTATCCATTGGCATTTGAGTTATTTCAGATGTGATAGATGATATTTTATTGCTTGAGCTTGGACCTCCGTAAGTTAGTTGTTCTGCCATCGTCAGTGGAGAGATTTGGCTGCTGTCCGAGGTGTATGTTGTGCATTCCTCTATTTCTTTATATTGATTACTGTAATCTTCAGTTGTGTAAAATGAGAAAGGAGCAAAATTAGGAGTGAAGAGTTCTTCGGAACACTCTTCCGTTGACGCATTCCCCTCTGTTATATCAGAGTAACTATTTTCATCAGGAGATATTTTAATAATTTCTCCAACTGTATACCACATATCAGTCTCTATTGTCTCAGTTTCACTCTTTTCATCAGGGGATATTGTAAGCGTTTCTCCAACTGTGTCACTTAAGTCATTCTCTGCCGTCCCAGTTTCACTCTTTTCATCAGGGGATATTGTAAGCGTTTCTCCAACTTTGTCACTTAAGTCATTCTCTACTGTCCCAGTTTCACTCTTTTCATGAGGGGATATTGTAAGTGTTTCTCCAACGGTGTCACTTAAGTCATTCTCTGCTGTCCCAGTTTCACTCTTTTCATCAGAGGATATTGTAAGCGTTTCTCTAACTGTGTCACTTAAGTCATTCTCTGCTGTCCCAGTTTCACTTTTTTCATCGGAGGATATTGTAAGCGTTTCTCCAACTGTGTTACTTGAGTCATTCTCTGTCGTCCCAGTTTCACTCTTTTCATGAGGGTATATTGTAAGCGTTTCTCCAACTGTGTTACTTAAGTCATTCTCTGCTGTCCCAGTTTCACTCTTTTCATGAGGGTATATTGTAAGCGTTTCTCTCAACTGTGTCACTTAAGTCATTCTCTGTCGTCCCAATTTCACTCTTTTCATCAGAGGATATTGTAAGCGTTTCTCCAACTCTGTTACTTGAGTCATTCTTTGTCGTCCCAGTTTCACTCTTTTCATCAGAGGATATTGTAAGCGTTTCTCCAATGCTGTTACTTAAGTCATTCTCTGCTGTCCCAGTTTCACTCTTTTCATCGGAGGATATTGTAAGCGTTTCTCCAACTGTGTTACTTGAGTCATTCTCTGCTGTCCCAGTTTCACTCTTTTCATGAGGGTATATTGTAAGCGTTTCTCCAACTGTGTCACTTAAGTCATTCTCTGTCGTCCCAATTTCACTCTTTTCATCAGAGGATATTGTAAGCGTTTCTCCAACTGTGTTACTTGAGTCATTCTCTGTCGTCCCAGTTTCACTCTTTTCATCGGAGGATATTGTAAGCGTTTCTCCAACTCTGTTACTTGAGTCATTCTCTGTCATCCCAGTTTCACTCTTTTCATCAGTGGATATTGTAAGCGTTTCTCCAACTGTGTCACCTGAGTCATTAACAGAATGACCTATAGAAAGATATTCTTCATTGGAGCTTGTTTCACTAGTTTTCTTATCAGTATTCTTTAGTATTTGAACATGCTGATTTTCTTCCAGAATGTTTCCAATTCTTTCATGTGTTTGTTTGTTTAATTTAGGTTCTTGTTTTTTAGGGTCTAAAGTCTTATATGGATATCTATTTATTTCTGTAGTTTGCATTATAAATGCATTAGAGTTTTCATTCAAATAACTTTCAACACTATGATTAGTTTTTAACTCTTGTACATTTTGTTCTGTTGTTTCATGAATTATTCCTATGGTAGTTTCGTCATCTTTCTTAACTGTGCTTTGGTTGGTAAATTGTTCTATTCTTTCATCAGATATTGAAGTATCATGTCTATGGGTACTATTTTGAGTTGTGTTCAGTGAATAGTTTTTAGTACTCGTGTTCATTGGCAAAGGCGGTTGCACGAAATCTAATTCGCTCATACCCTTATTTGATTTCGACTGTTTTAATGTGAATTGGGGTTGAAAATCAGTTTCTTGAATATCATCATAGATTTCATCATTCTCGACATAAGGTTTAATCTCATCTTGATAGTTTTCTGAAATTGTACTCTTACTAATGTCCTCAACAAGTTCGGTATCTTGTTGTTCTGAGATTCTATCATTTAGGTTTTCTGCCACTGTATCATCATCATCATCATATATTTCTGAAGATTTGCTGTAATTATGCAAAGTTTTCTTATTTGCACTGTCATTAATTTCTATTGGGCTTTTTGCTGTCATAGTTGAATGTTTAAATATGTTATCATAACTATTTGTTTTATGATCAGAATTTTCAGTGACTGATAATTTTAGATTTGAATCCTTTAAAAAATTAGCTTTTTCATAAACATCCATTTCATCATCATCTGATTCTTTCTTTCTTTCTAGTTGACCGAATTTTTCTGTAGGTTTAAAATATTCATTTATATTGTCTTTTGTAGAAGTTTCAGTTTTGTGTGATTGTGTTTGGCCATCTATTTGCCACAAATCTTGAGCAGTGTGTGCTGTATTGCTATTTTCTATATTGGCCTGTTCTTTGCTCAAGACTACTTTTGGTTGCGATACTTTATTCAAATTTAAATCATTGGTTGTGGTCTGAGGCCCCTTGCCTTCTACTGACATAATATTGAACTCTGGTCTATTTAATACAAGGTCAGGCTCTTGCCATTGGATTGGTTCTGTTGACACAAACTCATGATTCACAAACTGAGTTTCATATTTTGGAAGGATGTCTTCATTGGGTAGAAGAGGCTTTGAGGATGGATATTGACTTTTGGTCAATTCTTTTGTTTGTTCTAAGGTGTAGTAACTTTTTGGAAAATCTTCATTCTTTCTGGTGAAACTTTTTTCTGTATTTTCATCAACAAACTGATATTCATAACTCTCTTTGTAACTAGATTTGTCTGTGTATTCTATATTTTCTCGTAATTGATTTCCTAAAATAGCTGAATTTTTATAGTTTTGGGTATAGCTACCTAAAGTAGAATGAAGAGGTTTTCTTTGTCCCTCGGTTGAATCATATTGTTGTCCTCTTAATAGTTGAGCTTTGTCATCAATTTCATCTGGTTGTAGTCCCTCAACAGAAGTGTAACCAATAGGTGTGGTCTTCACCCAATCGCTATTGATCATAGTTGTCTCGAACTTTGAGTTTATTGTTTCAGTGGCTGGCTTCGTCCATTGTACTAGTTGGAGTAGTGGGCGGGGCTGCTGAATTGTTGTGGATACATATTGACCATTGACTGATTCTATATCATCAACAAGAAGGGAAGGATCACCGAGAAGAGGGTCGTGCCCATTGTTTTCACGTACCACCTGTGGGCCTTGTATCAGTTCTATGTCATCTTTCTGTGCAGTTTTGTTAGAAGACATGTCATTCTCTTGTTCATTTGGTAGTACAACCACTTTAGAAATCCTCCCATTAGCATTTATTTTTAGATTTATAATCCTACTAGAATTTTGTTTTCTGTTTACAGACCCTAGCCCCTTATTACTTTTTACTTGGAATTGTTTGTCAAAGACATGTTGAACTTTATACCCGTGGTTGTCTAGCATGTCATTTGTCACAAAACTATCTGAAAGTTTTTTTCTGTCTTTGATTTTGTCATCTCTTTGACTTTCTTGCCCTTTGGATGTAACCATTTGGGGTTGAAGTTCTCTTCCCTCTGTGCTGTAGTCAAGAGGTGTTACCCGCATCAAATCGCCACCAACTAATGTTGTCTTATACTCGGGGTCAATAGTTTCAGTTTCTGGTAGATTTTTAGGCTCACTTGGCACAAAATGAGGCTTTAAAAGCTTAATATTGTAATCGGGAACAATATCTTCATTGGCTGGATGAGGTGGCTGAAGATATGTTTCAGTGTTGATTATGTTTGGTTCATTTAGTAATTCTACTGAGTATGAGTTTGTAGGAATGTTATATACTTGATTCCTTCCTAATAGATATGTTTTATAAGTAGATTCTGTGGTAGAATCTTTGGGATAAGGGTATGCATGAATCACGTCTGTTAGTTCATTAGCAGACAATGTCGTATCTTCTCTCTCTAGAGAAAGTATGGTATTGCCAGTGTTATCTGGATATTCTTCTTCTTGTATCTCGCTGGATTCCAAGTATTTTTTTGACTGATGCTTAGCCGTTTCTGCAAAAGTTACAGGCTGACTTGTAATAAAATGAGGCATCGCCTCTTCTGTGCTGACAGTGGAGACAAGATAAGGTGCTGTCTGTTTCAAAGTCTCATCAGATTTTGCTGATATGATGAAGCCTGTATATTCATCTCGGTTAACAGGTAGCCCAATAAATTCTTTTTCTGTTGTTGTTAATTTTGTACGGTCGGTTTCTTTTTTACTTCCATATATACTTTGTTGCTGTAAGATTTGTTTGTCAGTTTTACATTCTTTGCTTTGTTGAATCTTTGCTAAACAGTCTGAGTTGTCATACTGCAGTTCTTGTTCTCTATCTATTTGTCCTAATTGTATTATATCTCTCTTATATTCATGAGGTGCTATTTTATTATATCCATACCGCCCTCCTAGTGTTGTGCTATGTTTGGATTTTCTTTGTGAAGATGACTGACCTTCTCTGCGGCCCCATCGTAGGCGGTTTCTTTCATCTTCTCTGGGTATGACTATAGATTGATGTTTATCTATTGATTCCTCTTCACTGGTGTCATAAAGGCCAGTTAAATCACGACGTTGGAAGCAAAGAAGCGGTCGATAATGCCACCTGCTGATTCGTTTGTTTCTTTCTGAATCAAGAATGGTATTGTCATCGCTGTTTCCCTGTTCACTGTGGCCGTCTATACGTCCACCTGTTTGTAAATGTACAGGGGTGTATGAAGATGTGTGGTGGTCTATCGGTCGCCTTTCAGGATAGTTACGCTTGTGTAGACCTCGTTGCGAGTCGCTGTTCCTGCATCTCTTCTCCTTGATGGTTGGTGAATGCCAGTCCTCATACTGGGGAAATGTAAGAGGCATTGGAGGTGGTATAGTGTAATATTCAAGATCCCTTGTGAATCTCTTACTCTCTTCCATTAATAGTTTGCTTGCATCGAAAAGCTTGGTCTTGCTAACTACCCGACCTTTAGTATTATTTACAATGTTTTCATACATGATCGAAGTATTTTTCAGGTTTGTTGGAAAACTATTTTGTGAGTTATGCTGTGATAGTTTTGTGTTGCTCAAAATTGCTTTGTTTTCTATGTTTAAATATCCTTTTGCTGTTCTCACACCCTCGGAAAGGCGAGGGGTTTCACTTGAGCTGAAGGAAATATTTTCCATCTTTGGTGTAATATATTTGGTATTCTCACTACTCCTGTTGATAGTTGTCTTTGATGCCTCATGCTGTTTGCTGAAAAATAAAATAATACATGATAAGCAAACAGCAAGCTTAGTGCATCAAACTTAAATAGCAAGTATAAGATGTCATTCAAGTTGATTTTTCCATCCTCTCTCTGGGTGAACATTGGTGAATTTATTTTTACTTCCCCTTCCGCCCTAACCCTCCATCCCCCTTGAATTGAAATATTTACTGTACCGTACATGATCTGAGCAACGCCTTTAAAGATAAATGTGCCAATATTGCGGCAGTTTAAAAAATATATAATTTCTCCTGCCTTTAAGACATTGTGATTCAGATGGTGTACATCTACTTCAGAGATATTTTGGTTTATGTCCCAATGGGATCGAGAATTTAGTCTTCAGAGCTGTCAGGGTATGAAGGGGTGATGCAGTCACTAAAAGTATAAACCTAGAGACACATTACCTTACATTTGTAAAAACAAATGACTCACTTTATAGCTTGACATCCTAGCTCGATCAGTAGAATGCATGCCTTTGGTTTGATTCTTGACATGGCTGAAAAATGTATCATCTGTGAAATTTGGGGTGACCCCTTTCACCGTGTTGAATTAAGGGCTTAGGGGCTGGGTGTTGAATCTGTTATAGATTTAAGTTAGTAATAAGTCGTCTGCTGATATAATCAGCCTCTTCAAAACGAATATGTTAAATAACTCAAATAAATATAAAAATACAAAGACTCGCTCACTATAAAAATATTTGATCAAAAATCAACTTTTTGCGTTTAATTGTGTAACATCTAGCTTGTGTCAACCGGGCACTGTCAGTCTATGTAAGCATTGAAAGCACTGCTCGCCTACTTTAAACGATACTAAACCTTGTTTTATGTTTACAAATATATTTTATAATTTTAGCAGCATCTTTGTTTGAGCTTCGTCTTTTATTAAGCATGACTATAGGTCTGTCACCGCCACGAGGACCTACTGGAAGCCAACTCAAACTTGCTTCTAAAACATTCAAATGGCACGAGGGGTGAAGGGAAGGGAAAGAGGATAAGGCGCATGTGTGTCCTTAGAGAAGAAATGAGCAACATTTTAACCGTCTCTCACTGCTGCGGATTATTTTGGCAAACTTGTATAAAATAGTTAAAGATCTACTGAGTGCTCTTGGTCAATATCGGCGCATGCGCAGTGTCAGTTTTACGTCAGTCATGTGTTCAGGGCTGCTCTAACAGATCTTGTTTCGCATTATTCAAGTTTTTTTTTTATAAATACCTTATTCTTTGTGCAATATCTATTTTAGTTAAGCATAATTTTATGTATTAAACACGATAATTAAATACATTTTATACCACTAAAATTATTTAAATAAATAATTTAAAGCCCAAAGATAAAAACGAGCCTTGGGAAAATTTTTTACCCCCAACCTCACATCCAAAGCTGTTTTCTCAAATCCCGAGGCGACCAACATTCACTGATTTCAACATAAACATTGAGAAGATCTCATGCATATAAAATACAATCCCATAGTATGTATTTTGTGTTCAATGTTGTGTTCTCTTGTTGTGAATCAAGGGTGAACCTCGCTCAACATGGCTGCGGTGCAAATGGGGGGAGGTGAGCAGAAAGAGGAACGGAAGCGCAAGGAGAGTATCCTAGATCTTTCCAAGTACTTGGAAAAGAGCATCAGGGTGAAGTTTGCTGGGGGTCGAGAAGCTGCAGGGGTGCTTAAAGGGTAGGGATACAGTTTCATATTAGTTCCTGCTAGAGTAGAAATCAAGTTCTGAACATTAAAATGTATTTAAACTTTAACCATTACATTCAAGTGTAGGCTTTAATACATATCTGGATAAACCTTTTTAGCTAAATGGTCTCATATAAAACTGAAATGGAAGTTTTTT
The DNA here is from genome assembly GCA_902151455.1 of Timema bartmani. NCBI lineage: Eukaryota > Metazoa > Arthropoda > Insecta > Phasmatodea > Timematidae > Timema > Timema bartmani. The sequence goes on along the minus strand of CABFWB010000699.1, from coordinate 148,480 downwards.
TAAATATTTTTGTACACTTTGTTTACCCCGAAGTTTGACAAGATTACTTTGAATGTTTACACTATAGCACAGCTTATAAGATAAGAGCATAGTATAATCCATCAGGATAAATAGTGTGTTCATAATTTAATGCTCAGTAAAAAATAAAGCCTCTCAAAAATACATAATGCAAAAAACAAACAAAAAAACATGTCAGCTCCGCAAGAGAGCAATTTTGACCGAGCGGTTGCTATATGTTGGTGAAGATAGTGTCAACATTTGATCACAAAAAACCCTCCAGACGATAATCTCAGTTTTCTAGACCATAGCGACTACTTTATCAAGTAGCTCCTCATTTATGCTCACGAGGCTGAGTTTGACTTCGTTCCAGGCCCACTGCTTCACAGAAAATTTGGAAGCGCTGGGAATTGAACCCAGGACCTCTGTCCCTGTAGCCCAAACTCTGACCACAAGACCACAAAGGCAAAAACTAAATGAAATACAAATAATAGTATTTAATTAAAACAACCCTTTAATGAGATGAGTGAAATATTTTTTCAAACCTTCTATCATTATTTCCATATCTGTTTGAAATATTGTGGCTTTAATTTAATTTCGCTCACATGAGTCACACATTAATGTAGCCTATGTGTTTCATGGTCTATCAAGGTTGTATTATTCTAATATATATATATATTTTTTAATGTGACAATATTATTAGTGCATATGGATTGATTATTAAATTTCAAATCGGTCACATGTGTGTCTCACTCATATTATAAACAAATAACCCATCTAAAGAACGTCATAGGTCGGATTGGTTTTGGTTGAGAGGTGTTACTAATAATTAGTTGACTAATCAAGAGAAGGATTTCGGGTTTTATCTTTATGTCGCCCACTATTTATGTATATGCAAGTAATGACTGCTTTTTGGTTATAATAACTGAGTTGTACGGAATACATTTACCTCAATTTCCAAATCGTTCCATGTTTTTTAATAACTATTTATGGATTTTAATGTTTTTAAAAAATCTAATATGGATACTTGAAAAAAACCTTAATAAATAGTTGATTTTGAGTGTTTTGTTAGGTTTTTTTGGATCGACTTAAAACATGGAAAATATTATTAACGAGTTTTGTATACAACAAAAAGAAGAAAAATAACATTTTAAGGAGAAATACATTCAGATATGAGCAAAAAAAATATAGTGGGCTTAATTTAAACCTTTTCTTAGATATAATTAATGGATAATTTAAAAATTAAAAGTAGTGCTACCCGCTTCAGTGGCTGCATGTTCTAAGCCGTTACTTTCGCAACAGACTATACTGCCAATGATGGGAAGATCGGGGTTTGAATCCTGCTCAGGTGTACTGCGGGTGGTTTTTTATAAATGGTTTTCCACTCTCCCTCCATGCAAATGCACTTCCTCTTAATAGAACTCCACTCATCCCTAACACATTAGCATAATTATTACATAGGCTTATAACTTGAATAGGTAGTAAAATGTGACGCTTAAAAAAAAAGGACTGTGCTCTCTGACACCAACACAAACTTAATCATCGACTTCGGCTTCAACTTTTCCTTGCATGTTTCAAGCTTCACTTCAACTTCACTTTTCATATTAAAAGTGACCTTCGCACACCCATAGTAAAGACAAAGTTTATTTAGTTATATTCTGTAGTCATATTTTGTTTCATCTTTGCAATTGTGACTGCCTCAGGTATGACCCTCTCCTCAACCTGGTGCTTGACAACACCAGTGAGATGCTGCGGGACCCCGACGATCCTTACAAGTTGACCGAGGACACGAGGTTTCTGGGCCTGGTCGTGTGTAGGGGCACCTCTGTCGTTCTCATATGTCCTGTGGACGGTATGGAAAGCATCCCTAACCCCTTCGTCCAACAAGAGTGAAGCTCAGGGGCATTGTGTCCACTTGTGTAAATCAAATACTTTGTCAAAAGGGACCTGTGGGAGGACGTGGTTTTCAGATCCACGCTTGGCTCATATCTTGATGAAGTATTTAGGAATGTGTCACATTCCCTCAAAACCAGAAACTAATGAACTGTAAACTTAATTTTCTATTAGAAACTTTACTTTGTATTGAAGCTACTTTTTATAAAGGTGTTGAACATATGTGATATACTTATTGAAAAAGTAAATAAAAGAACTTCTTAAGTTATTGATAACATTTTATCAGCAATTTTTTTTTTCTTCTTACTATTTAGAAAGTTTTAGTTTGAGTATAGGGATCTAAAGTTTGTGAAAACTTTTTTGGTGTTTTGGAATACCCTGATAACCATCTTTTTGTAATCACTTGCGCCTTCCTTAGAAAAAAACTCCCTCCTTTTTGTTCACGTTCCATTCCGGTTCGCCCACATGTTATTTTGTATTTTTATTACTGAGCATAAATAAGTTAGTGCTCGTATTTATTTTGTTTAAGTTTTGTGAACTACTTTCATAAGAGAAAATATACACTAGATACCCACATTTAAATAAATTTATAAGATCTGTCATTTTTATTTTATTCTAATAAAAAAATAGTGTTAAAAGAAAATTTTATGGTAATGTAACATTTATTTTTGTATTTTCTCAGTATATGAAATATTTAGTCGATCATGACTTAGAACTAAAATTANAGTACACACACAATATTGGAGCTATTTTCAGATTTGGTTTGAGACCTCCCAACATATTTTTTTTTTCACAATGTCTCAGTAGCCATTCTATATGCATATGAACTTTACTTTACATCCATTACTGTTTCCAACCTGGCTCAGTTTTTTTATCCAAGACCTATATTATCTGCTACCAGCTTGCTAGGCCTGACGTAGCTTTGTATGCTTTCTAATCTAACTTAAGACTAGGACAAGCACAACATCAAGTCTCTAGCCGTTAATTTCTCAATGTTAAAGGATAAACCCATATTTCGTCAATGATACATTTTTTGGCCATGCCGGGAATCAAACCCGGGACCCTTAGCTCAAGAAGACAAACACGCTACCGACTGAGTAAAGGTTTCGGATTACATATATGAACTAATTATCATAAGTGTTATGGATGAGGTAAATTTAATTTATAGGAAGTGTTCCTACATTTGTGTGGAGGGAGGATGGAAAAGCATTTAGGGGAAAACCATCAGTTGCGCCCGGCTGCGATTCAAACCCCGATCTCCTCGTCATAAAGCAGTTTATTCTATTGTTTGAGTGACGCCTTACACCGTGCGGCCACTGAAGCAGGTAACAATAACAAGTATTGTTCAAAGATTCTCTGCTAATAGTTGAATAATAACCAGGGCCGGAATTTTGATGACATGTCATCTTTTTATTGGTTTGTCACATACAATGCTTATAAGTATATAAACCCTTTCATTAGATAATGTCCTGCTATGACAAGGGACAGGTAGTATATTAAGTTAGGTAATTCACATGTTGTGATAACCTTATCAAGTGGTCCGCTCTTGGGAAAAGTTTGAGAAACAATTGGTCTTGATGCATTACTTTTTACTTTCTCTCTATCTTACAGGTAGAGAAAGTATGGTGATCGTCAAAAAAAATCGAACTCGAGATTTTGATGAATCTTGACGTTTCATGACTCCCTGTATCCGAAAAAGTGGTTTTTGAATTTCCATCTGTCTGTCTGTCTGTACCTCCAACTAGAGCCTAAACTATTTTACCGATTGAGCTACAACTTGATATCTAGGGTTTTCATAGGGTTGCCCTGAGGGGTTTTTGGAATTGGATATCTACCCCTAAAATTAAGGGTAATTTACTGAAGGGCAAAAAAAGAAAAAGTCGATTTTCTCAAAATCGGCTCTAACGATTTTGATTAAATTTCATTTATAAACATTAATAAATATTCCAAACAAAATGGCTACTCTCAATATTTCGGCAAAATGGCTTTAAGGGCTCCGGTCTGATGCGTAAATTAACATTTTTTATAATAGCTCCGAAACTATTTGAGATATGAAATTACTTAGCATTACAAATATGTATATATAT
>CABFWB010000699.1:129038-141936 GCA_902151455.1 Timema bartmani | reverse complement strand
AAATATTTAAGTTTTGTTTAAACCATATGATTTAAATGGTTCAGTGCCCCGATTAAGTACAGTCTGACTTTGATAAACGTAACTAAACTCTTTAATGACATATAAGTCATATTTGAAAAGTCATGTTTAAAAAAAACTTTGGACACTCTTGCTTCCAGAGAGATTAAAAACATAAATGATGAGCGTAGAGTTGGAAGCCTATGGTTGTACTAAATGATTGAAATCTGTCACTTTCAAATGCGATTAATGGTGGGCACGCATACTTAAATATCAACTCCCCCCCCTTTTGGGTCAGGTGTGCCAGTAACAGGAAGGCCTGGGCTCATATCTTTTCTCGGTGTGCTGAGGCTTTTTTTCCCCTTCTAAATGGTTTCCCATTTTCCCTCCATACAAATGCAGGTACATTTCCTTTAAATGTTACCTTCCGCATTCTTAGCCCATTAGTGTAATTAAATTCAGATAGCCCAGATATTATGGGGAGGGGGGGGAAAGAATACTCACACACTGCTGGTCTTTTTACCTTTTTCATAAAAGACTGACAAAATGTTCTTACAATCTATAGGCCAATTGTTTTAGGAAGAACCTTATCTGACAGCTATAAAAACTACTAAGTCTACTTTTATGTATTCATATATCAAGTCATGTGATCTGTAGCTGTCACTTTTGATAAATATTATCAATACTTATAAAATAACACTAATACTAAAGTAAAATGTTGTCAATTTTGGTTACAAAAAAAATAAATTCTAAATGACCCTTCCTATGAAATCGAACTGTAGGCTTATTATTTGAGTTGGTCGCAAATAACCTACATAACTACAGACACGCGCGCGGTGTATTTTAGTCTACATAACTGCAACACCTAGTAGTAAGACAATCCAGTTGCTGTCCAATCAGCAGATTCCATTCTCACTGCCGGAAAATTGCATCCCTTGCAAGGTTACACAACCAGTCAGAATTAAACGTCTCTCGGATAACGCAACTACAACTTTGAAAGATGTAGATTTGTTCTCTCTAATCACATTAGAACTATCCAGCAAAAATAAGAGATAATTTAATAAGAAGGCACACTTGTAGACAACAAACCATGAAAGATTTTTTCTTTAAATTACTTTTTTTTCCCCAACTAAGTTGTAAAAACAAATAAAATAAACGTTTGAGCATTTTTTACATGCTTTCAAACTCATCCAATAATTTTGTAAAAAAACTTTTGAATATTAACTTTTTTCTTCCTCGCACTTTTTGAGTGGACATATTTTTGTAATGTTTATTGTTTTTATTTAGTTTCTTAGGTAAAGTACTAATGGGGATTAAACATAATAATGTATAGTGTTATATTTAATTTGATATTTTTAGTATGAATCAATTAAAGTATCTAGAACCTGTTTTAATTGTCCTTAAATAAACATAAAAGTGTAGAGAATGAAGTACAAAAAACTTATTTGCACATGTTGCATTGAAATATTGACATGTGTGTGAAAATGTTTTAATGTTTTATTTTCTACAATTATATCATATTTTTATAAAAAATATTTTATTTTTTATAAAAACTATCACAATTAATTCAGCAAAGAAGTTAAACGAATAATTGCAATTGCCCCCTACAATAACTTTAAAAATGGTAATTGTACATACACAATTCTATTTTATTACTAAATATGTATTTTATTTACATAATAATATAACTATATGCTTATTCTTTCTATAAGTATGGTAGTATATTACATTATTTCTGGACTATATGTATTTGTGTAGAAGAAGTAGGTATTAACCACCACTTGAAAGTTCAGAATGTGAAATGATGTATATTTAAAAAATTAATAGGGTTGATAGGGCCTAAATTAAATACTAATCACACTTTTTTATTACAACAATTTATCAAAACTCTAAAACTTTATTCTGAAAATTGAAAAATGACACCTGGAGACAGGAATCGAACCCAGGTCCTTTGGCGAAGTACACCAATGCTCTAACCACTGAGCTATCCAGGAATTGTCCCATGCCCAGGGTCATTCTTCACTCATATTTTAAGGCAGAGTCTATGATGGATGTGCGGAAATGGTACGAGTGACGGCATTAAGCCAACTACTGAGTCAAAGGTGGTTGCGTTATCTGATCGTGATCTTAATAAAATCACACATTTGTAACCGACGATTTCCGCACGTCCATCATAGACTCTGTCTTAAAATTTGAGTGAAGAATTACCCTGGACACGGGACGATTCCTGGATAGCTTGGTAGTTAGAGCATTGGCGTACTAAGCCATAGGTCCCGGGTTCGATTCCCGTGTCCAGGTGTCATTTTTCAATTTTCAGTATATAATATCTAGATGGAGTAATCCTCACTAAAAGCATAAATAATAGCTTTGGCTATTTGAATTTAAAACTTTAGTAATTATGATTTAAAATTATTCATTTTTAACACATTTTCCAACTATACCAAATTAAATATGAAATAGTCAATAGGTGAGAGATTTAGCTGATAGCTTTAAAAAGAAATAGTGTTCAAAAATGTTTAGATCACAAAACTACAAAAGCCTAAAATAAAAAAATAAAACACCTCTTAAGTTTTGATTAAATTCACATATCACATATATTCACATATTTTGCCAAATAATTATTGTTTTAAGTGCAACGACATATTTTCGAAACATTAGTAAAGCAATTTAATATTAGCCTATACTTAAACAAGTATATCTTTGTTTTGTTGTGTTTTAATTTGAGAACTTTGGGAATCTTAAGGAAAGTTAGAGCTGCTATTGATCAACCAAAAATGATGTTAACCTTTCATTTCAATTTGTTTATTTGAAACACACATGCAAAAAAGTTTCACAGTTAGTAAACTTTTTATCATCAAGCAAGTGAAGGTGTTGACTGTATCATAAAACTATATTTTGTTTTAAATACCTACATATTTGTTTGTGTAGGTCTTCCCTGCTGTAGGTTTTAACTTTGAAACCAACAGTTTCCTCATTGCTCGGTGAATTACCTGATCTTGATACCTGTGGTCGTTGGCATTGACATACTTGTTGTTGAAAAACAATTATTAAATCATAAAGAGCTAAATATAAAGTTGAGTCATGAATTCTTAAATCCAACAGACATTTGAAAATTAAAATAAAGGTTCAGAGTCAAAATGTTTAGTTAAAAAAAACCTTGTTTTTAATAAAGCTACTATGTCACGTGTTCACTAGGACAACTTTTACCAGACTCAAGACCATTAGGTTATCACTTAACATATCCACTATGTAGTTACATTTTAAACTTCACCTAAATGTGTATTCACAACATAACATAAGCTTCCAACAATTATATAGCATATTTATAAATTGATAAATGACACCTGAACACGAGAATCAAATCCAGGACCCTTGCAATAGTGAGCCAATGCTTTACCACTGAACTAACTACAGTTTTTCCTGTGATCAGGGTAAGTCTTCCCTAATAGTTTTAAGGTAGAGTTTATTCCCATATCCAAGAGTCATTTTTCAAATTTACAAATATTCTATATTATACAGCTATATCTGTAGCCTATAGATCAAGGGTTCCCAAACTTTTTGAGACAACGCCACCCTTCACATGTAATATTTTTATGCGACGCCCCTGCACCCGATATAAAAAAAATTGCCCAAATTTGGCTTAGGTGGCTATTTTTTTGAAAAGAAAATATCGCTTGACCTTGGTTCAGACCATTTTCAGACTGTAGGGGAGAGATTTATGCACAACGTCACGAAAATTTTCAAGGAGCATTAGAATCTGGAATTCATATGAAGGGGGCGCTTTAAAAAACTATGTGTTTTCTTGTATCATTTATTCCATTCTTTAAAATATGTATGAATACAACTATCGAAAACTTGCATGTTGCATTTCACTATACATTATAAGTTTAAGTTTTTCCTTATAACCGCGACGCCCTGGGCATCGTGACTCACAGTTTGGGAACCCCTGCTATAGCTCATTTCGATCTTATAAACTTAGCTACTTGTGTACAAACATTAAATTTCTTCAATATATAACAACTTAAGAATTAAAGAGCAGAATAATGTTAGGGTTAAAAAAATAATCTTCTGTTTAACCCAAACAGGTGGTGAGATACAGTTACAAAAAAATAAATAAAAGTATATTTGTTTATGTGAGAATGTTGACCTTATAATATTCAGCTTTGAGATTCAATTTCATGATCCGCAGACAAAATTAAAATTTTGTTTCCAAAATAAGTGGATTCACACCGTCATTAGTTAAATGTTAAGATTATAGCGAAACAAAGTTTTTTTAAAAATGTATCTTAAGTGCACCACTAATCAATGTATTGACTTACAATTTAACTAATGTAATGGGAAGAATTTGCAAATATTTCCAAAAGTGACAAGACTGTACAGCTATGCGACGAGAACGAGGTATAAAACTGCTAACAATGTATATATATATTTGATTAAAACCGATACATAAAATGCACATTCGGCCAGCCACCATTTTCATTGAGTATTTTGGTTGATAATATATTTGTTTACTAGTACTTGGAAAGCTGTTTAGGATGGTGGACAACTGAGGGTAACACGCTCTGGTAGCCACATGATTTAAGGTGTCACTCTTGCAATAAACTGAATAAGTTAACTACACTGCCGATGACAGGGAGATCAGGTGTACTGAGTTTTTTTTCATAAATAGTTTTCCACTATCCCTCAATGCAAATGCAGGTACACTTCCTCTAGATTCAACTTTCCTTGTCCTTAGCTCATCAACCTAATTTGTACGCATGCATATTAAATTAGCAGGTTGTAAGACATGGTGGTGAAGAAAAACTGATGGTACAACTGCAGTGTGTTAAGGAAGCCTTGAGATGAGGTGATTTTTCCCCACCGTGGATGCCAAATGTTCTGCCGGATATGGCATGGGGTGGTTTGCCACAGCTAAAGAGATTCTGACTCGGCTAACGGTAAGCTAAATAGGCACCTCCAGTGAGGATATATAGCGGCCGTCCCGGTCAATAAGATGGGAATCGTTAATTTTTCTCTTTCTCTAAGACCTATATTCGGTCTCAAAAGATATTTAAACCTGCTTTATTGGCCAAATTGTCTGAGGTGTCACTTTTGTATTTGACTGATCCGCTGAATATGAGGTCGAGGTTCAAATCTCAGTCGGGTCTACTGAGGGAGGTTTTTCCTAGTTTGAATTTCAATTATAATTGTACTGACGATATTTAAACATTAAGATCATTAATATTTAAGACTGAAAATAGTAATAGTGTTTACCAGCCCTGTTACTTTATTTTTAGATTATAATTATAGCGAAATAACTTAATTTTGCTTATGAAATATGAAAATAAAATCGTCAAAACATACATAGTATTTGGTAGATATTGAGTGCTGACAAAAGGTGTTAACTGTAGGTCTGTAGTGGAATAAATATTGTTGTGTCTACATTTTCTTAGCAAACATTACATGCAAAATTTGGCAATCATGCTTTTTTTTAAGTAAGATATATTGAACTTATATTTTTAATATTACTCATATATTATATTTTTAATACATTTTGATTCAAATTGAAGTAGGTAAAAGTAATTATGATTTTACCTTGTAAACATGTTTGTTGATTGTTCGATGTTGCTTTTTTTTTTCGGCACACACTTTTGGTAGTTTGGCTAAAAGTATCTATTTCATCTTTTTACACTGGTAGCATAATTAATATAAGTATATTCTATTCACTTAATTCATTTATAATATGGTTCATGTTCACAAATTGCTATCAAAATAAAATCACATGACTTGATTGTTTTTATTTTAGGTATCAATAAACAAGCTACCATACTTGAAATTAAAACTTAATTAACTCTAAACCTTCTAGTTTAGTCTCATTTGTTTTGTTTTTTTACATATTAAAGCCTTTATGATGATATATTTTATTCTTGATTCAAATAATTTTAATAAAAAACCGACAAAGCACATTTTATATAAGTTTGTGTTATAGTTTTAATTTTGGTGTGTTATTAATTTTATTTTAAATTTACTCAAAATCACACACTTTCATGCTAATATAAACTTAATTTTTTCACTTAGTACAAAAGTGATGAATTTTAATAGTGATAGAACTGTGCTAATCAACTAGTTACTTCTAATGGTACTTTCCCCTCCTTTCTCCTCAGACTAGACAGTAACTTGAAACCCTCCCTCCCTCTCCTCCATCACCTTCTTCAACAATGACAAGTATGTGGTAACTGGTGGATGTTGATGACATAATTGGTATGTGTGTGTGTGTGTGTGTGTGCTTCGTGGTGTTTTAAGAAACATTCTGCTCAAATAAGGTAAGTTTATTTTCGTATAAGGAAAACAGTTGCAGTTTGAAGTAGTTTGTGGGTTTTTTTTGTTTTTGTTTTTTTGCATGTTTGTTTTAGCTTTATTTGGTTATGGCCCAGTGTAACTTATTTTTTTAAAACATTGTGTCTTACTACCCATTTGGGTTGTATGCTTATGTATCAGTTACGCTAATGGGTTAGGGATGAAGAAGGTTGAATTTAGAGGAAGTGTACCAACATTTGCATAGAGAGAAAGAGAATGGTAAACCATTTAGGGGGAAAAACTCAGTAAATCCAACCGGAATCGAACCTTAAACCCCAATAATCTGCAATATATTCAATTGAAAGTGTGGTACCTTAGATCATGCGGCCACCGAAGCGGGTAGTAGTAGGAAGTTGTATAAAATTATGAAGCCATTCTATTCTGGTACATAGAACAGACTTTTTTTTGGGGGGGGGGGTTACTGCGTTTTACTAACTGTTCAAGCTATCTGCATATTTAAACTAATGGGGTACAGATGAGGTAGGTGGAGTTTTATGGGAATGTACCCACATCTGCATTTAGAGTGGAAACCCACTTAAGCTATAAACGAACTTAGCGCCGAGATTTGAACCTGTACCTTCTCATCACCAAACCAGACCACAAAATATTTACGCACTAACCCACCGAAGAATTGTGTATTTTAACTACCTGGTTACTATCATAGGTACCTTAATTACAGGTAGAGATTAGTGTATTGGTGTAGTCAAATATTGACACCTTCATACTTAATGTACAGGCCAATTTTCATAAGAAGAGCTTTATCTGACAGCTTGAAAATTCGTTTAGATCTACTTTCACATATTCATACGTCAGCTCATATTATCTGCAGCTGTCACTTTTGATTAATATTATCAAAACTTATAAAATAACCATAATAAAATAGTAAAATATTATCAATGTTGACCACAAAAAAATAGGTTTGTAATTTCTAAAAGATACTTTCTATGATAATTGAAACGGATACATTTTTTCCTTGATCCTTCTATATTACTCTTGAATAGGGGTGTGCGAAGCTTCTACTTGGTTTCTAGACTTTGAAACAAATGTCAGCTTCGAATCCGCTTCAAAAATAATTCCGACTTTGAAGCTTCGTCAATAAAATATTGATATTGACAGCTAAAATACTCGATTTATGATCAATTATTGCTATTTATTTATATATATAAATATTGTAATATTGTTTTATATTATATATATATATATCAATAAAATATTGATATTGACAGCTAAAATACTCGATTTATGGTCAATTATTGCTATTTATTTATATAAATATATATATATATATATAATATAATATAAAACAATATTACAATATTTATTTGGAAAAATCTTAAGTAATTGAGTTGTAATATAACTTGATTTATTAGATTAAAATGAAATATTAGTAACAATAAGTACAATAAAACATTTTCTAAATAATTTCAATACATAAAGTTTAATAAACAGCAATATAATATATTTTTTAGTGTAAAAAAACTAACAAAAAAATTCGGGTTTGAGGATATTTCATATATTCGATTCGAGTTCGCTTCGAAGTAGACTTCGCACACCCCTACTCTTGAATGTGCTAGCCACTATGGTACAAATTAACTTTCCTTCACACCCAATAGCGGTGTGAAAACATTCCCAAATTGTTTTGAACACATGTGTAGGTACCTATAGTTCTCAACGAATCTAGAATTTGATAAACAAAAATGTTTCAATTCATTCCCCTCGAAACAGGATTACTTTGTGACTATACAAGTGCACGTTCCATTGTTGGAATTAAAGATTTTGCAGGTGAGAGCTACATGGCAATTGACGCTACTTATATCCAAGAAAAGTTTTCATACGTTTATCATTGTAGCTTTAGCAACCAGGGAAGAGCCGCCTTAATGGGGGGTAGCAGGACAAACGAGCCGGGTGTCGGGAGCAAGGGGGCGCCGACAGGCGCCCATTGTATCCATTTGTATTAGTAAATCGTTTTAAAAATGTAAAGATTGAATATATTATAAGGGCATTAGATCAGATGGCAACAGATAATGTTGCCATATTTTTAAAATACATCTTATAAAGATTGAAAATAAAATTGTATAATGTGTAGTGTTATAAAACATCCGTGGGATTAAATCTTTAAAGTGATAAGATTAACCGTTGTAGCCCGGTGGCACCGTTATGACATGATCTAAAATACAAGATGGTGTGATGGGAGGGAGGGGGGCTGACACCACACGCAGTGGGCCTAAACCAGGGCCATCAACAATATGAAATATCGTGGGTGAAATGAACCCAAAATTAGCCAGAAGTATAACCTATAGTCATATTGTCATAGTGTGATAACTTTCTCCTTTTTTAAAAAAAACTTAAAATCCTTGTGATATTATATTATAATAGTTTTAATATATAAATGAATACTGGCCCAGGTCCATAGGCTGGAAACAGTAATGGATGTATGTAGTTTTAATACATATTGGTGGCGCCACCCTTAAGCTTTATATAGCCCATGAGAAATAATTTAAACATATAACCTAGCTCAGCGGTGTCACTATGACTCCTTTTCTCCAGACTACTGGGTGTGTTTGGAAGAACAACCAACTCACAGGGTGGAAATAATCTTTTGCTGATCTGCTCATCCACTAACAATTTTAATGTATCTTAGAAACTAGGAACTTACAGTACAAAGAAAAATAAGGACAACCCAAATGTCCAAATATTATTTAATACTATCATTCCAACAAAAAACCTACCTAAAGAACTCTTGATAAATAAGACTAATACTTAACTTACGCGTCATTTCATATTATAAAATACAATAAATATACAGTATTATTTAGTTTTATTAAATGTTTGGAATGAGGCAGGATGATAATAGATCTGTTGGGCTGAACTCCTCAAAATTATTTTTGACAGAAAACAATAAGTCCAGTGCAGGTAATACTTCCCTCTGGTAGTTAAAAATATTTTGACTTTCCACAAACACATATAATAATATGTTTATCAGTGGAGGACTAGGCCTCCTTTTGAAATCACTTTAATGACTCAATACTCAATTTTGCTCCGTTCTATTATATTTAAACCAGCAATGATCTAGGGTTACTGCCGAGCCATTAAAAAAAATAAAAATAATCAGTGTTCTAACTCTTTATTCCAGAATATTCAAAACTGTTCTATTTAGAAGCATAGACAGAACACAAACCTCTTTGAAATTACCACTCAGACAACAGTCTGTTAGGCCACTGTTTTAATAAATAACATTAACACAATAAGTAGAACAAAAATTAAAAGGATGAAATATAAATTTACTAATATTAACAGAGTACTCTAGTTAGTTTAATAAAATTACTAGAGATAAGACACAACACATTTTAAACTAGCCGCTAGTAACCAAATGTTACAACAAAACAAACGTAAAAGAAAAAATAATTAGAATAACCACCGTCCCGAAATTAACATAGCGCTAATAGTGCTAACTTGAAAAACCTACATTTCCTCCGGCCAAAACCAAAGATGACAAACATAACAGGTCAAATTAATTCGGAATGATTACCCATGCATGATATGGCATTGGTTTTCTTTGTGGGAAACGTAAATATATTGGGGGTTACAGTTTGGCTTCTTTTTTCAATATATATGATGCTTAGTCTAGATGTAATAAGTGTGTTTGTTATATTTTTATTACCTTTTTATATTTTCAAACAAATCGAAGCAGACTGCATTGTTAAAGATCGTAAATTTAAGTTTGTTTACTTTTACAGCCTTTACTAATTGTTTAAATCCAAACAATGGTCAGTTTACAAACCAATATAGTGCTATTTTATTTAAAAAAATGCTTGGCTAGACATTTTTATAAATCAAATTGTACACTTTGTTGATAGTTGCAATGTAGGTAGCTATGCCATAATTGTGTGGCTAGATTAATTAAATATATAGGCCTACCTTTTTTAAAATCTGTAGATAACGAAATAATTCACTCTCAAACGACAATATATTAATTACATTATTAACGACAACATACTATTGCGACAATATAACCATGTTTCTTGCTAAAACCATGAATGGTAACAAAAAGGGATTCATATTTTAGGGTTTTAGTAAGCATTACCCAGAATGTCAAAAACATGTTTTCTGTCTAGCAAATTTCATTACTATTCACAATAAACATGAAAAGAATTAGGGCACCAATAAAGAGTAATTTCTTCTTCCAGGCCTCCACTCAGTAATGAATGAGGCTAACAAACTTACTATATAGTCCACTTTTCATAGAACATTTTAGAAAATATTAAAGTAGGCCTAAATAGAATAATCGGAGATTTTTTTTCCCCACCAAGGATGGTACACCTTCGCCAGAGGAGTATAAAAGGGACAAAACTCTCCTATTAGTCACTACCGCCTCAGTGTTAGGTAACAACCTGGTCGCACAAGACGTGCGTAAATATGGCACAGCCGCTTCAATTGCTGTTGTCCATGATGGTTATATCAGTATTGTTCCAGTTTACAATCCAGATCAAAGGTCCAAGTACATTCCGTGCATCCCTATGGGCACCAGACCAAGTAGGGTTACAACCTCCGTGATGCAGGTGAGTACAAAAATAGTTTCAGTCTCCATATTTTGAATTCTTTAAAATTAAAAACTATACCTAGACACAAGCATTGAATTCGGGACCTTTGGCTTATTATGCTGATGCGCTTACCATTGAGCCCAGGGTCAATCTTCGCTCATATTTTAAGGCAGAGTCTGTGATGGACATGCAAAGATTGTCAGCTACATATGAGTGATCAATTAAGATAACGCAGCCACCTTCGACTCTGGAGGGCTTTATCCTGACAATAGTACATTGGCAACTGTACGATGTGCATATCATGATGGTTTGGATAGACGAGCTATTATACTTGTTAACATGAGCTCTATCAAGAACTTCTTACAACTTAAAAAGAGATTAGGAATATACTTTGGGAAAAAAAAATCTCTTATGTTTACCTTTTGTGTCACTAAATTATTATATATTGACTGTATATCAAGCCACCCTACTGTATTTTATCTATATATTGTATACCTTATCACGTAATAATGCTGTATGGTTTCCCAATTATTCATATGTATAATATGCCTATTGCATTTTATCTTGTGTGTTATAGGCTTAGTTTTGTCTATTCCTGCCAATTGTACCTTCATTTTTATTTTTTTTTCTATAATCCTGCAAAATTGTATTTTTATTTTGTATATCTATAGTCTTTTGTTTGTTTTTGGTCACTATCCTGCCAAATGTAATTTTATCTGTATGGTTTCCAACAACGAGCTATTAAGCTCATGGAAACACTGTTCCAAATTATGTTATGGTCACATCTAAATATAAATTCCTTAAATTGGAAAATGACACCGGGCCACTGTAATAAATCCATCATTCTATATTTTGATTTATGTTTTGTTTAAGGCTCAGAGAAACTTTTTTTTTTGTATTAGTGTAAAACCGATTTTTTAAAAATTATCAATAGTTAGGGCTTACCTACTGCAACCTATTTATCAATATTTGTGTAAATTTGGTCTCCAGGTTTTGTGGGGGACACTGAGGAACAAGAAGGTTTTTGTTGTGGCATCCACAATTGGAGTTCAGGTGTTTGATGAAGATGGTCGAGACTGTCACTACGAGTATTCATGCTTGGATTCCGGTGAAAAGATATCACACTTTGCTCGGGGCCTTTCCATTGTCCAAGAAGAGTATCTCTGTGTTGGTTAGTCCATATTGATACCACCAACAGTCGGCTCTAATATGCTGCTGTACAGTACAACTTAAGATGAGGATTGCTAAACCAATTTATAAAAAACCTCAACTTCTAAAGACACACATCCGTGGGCACATAAACTTATCTAGTATGTTTAGTCATTGGCGAAGCTTAGTTTGGTTGTGTGTGTCCCCCCCTCCTGGAGCTTAAAACATTTCACACCCTTTTCCATCACTTTAATTTATTAAATTATTAGCTCTGTTCCTTTTACAAATTAACAAAACTCATAAAGTTGATAAGTGTATTCAAAAGCTCTGTCTCAAGCTACAGTACCTCAAACAGCTGATATAGGTACTGCTAACATTATCGTAAACAAACTATTTTTTCACAAGAATCTAATGACAGCTGATTTTTATTTTCTGTTATAAAGGTTGCTTAAAGCTTCTAGATTAGGTATATTTTAACATTAGTCCAACCAAATAATCACAGAATATTCAGGACTTCAGAAATAAACCTCGGGTTGAAAAACGTAAATTTACATATCCTGCCTTCAATGATAGCTTGGGAAAAACGTACTACTGCATATTTCGTCCTCAATGTGATAAAATGAAACTATCCCTTTCATCTTTTTTTTTTGTTTCTTCTAAAAACTAACGCCCCTACATACTCTCTTAACATTGCGTATCCAAATCAATTATGCCTATTTAAAGTTTTTTTTAATAAATGATAATAACAAGGTATCAAAAGCTTCCAAAAAACTTCCTTATAGATTACTGTATAGTTTCTCTATTCATCATATTTAATTAAACTGATTAGGAATGTAAATTCATACAAGTTTTAATAATCCCCTCCCCCCCCCCTC
>CABFWB010000699.1:102867-117042 GCA_902151455.1 Timema bartmani | reverse complement strand
CAAAAGTTGGATCTGTGAAAGAAGTATTAACTACAAAACGTCTGCCTAGGGAGGGGGGGGGGGGAGGCAGATAATACCTGACCTCACATTACAACTAAGTGCATCAGGAAGCGTTCTTTGTTAATGAACATGACTATGTGCAAGTGTAAACAAACTAAACTATTCATCAACTTTGATCATCAAGTTTGGTGAACATGTACAAAACCATCTCAATAAAGGGCCAGATATGCTCTGCAATTAAAAATACTACTTAAATAGGGGAGGGGAGTTCGTGATATTGTGACATAATATTAGAAGAGGGAAAGGGGTAGAAAAAAAATGTGCATGACGTAGTTTATGACCAACCTCTAACATGCTCTTCACAAACTTCATTCCCATTGTTTGTTTGTTAAGTTTTTCCTATAATTATGTTATAAAATGAACCACCAATAAAGAGTATCAGAGCTGTAAAACATATTTCAATTTAAAATTATAAAAAATACATTAAAAAAATCTCTAATCCTAGAATATCCTTAAAGATTCCAGGATTACATCCCTAATTATAAACCCAGTTTTTTTAGCACCACATCTTACTACCCGTTTGGGTTATATGCCTAAAATTTTGTTGATGCAATACTTTTTAAATTGATAAAAAAAATGGTGATCGCTAAATATAAGTTATACCTGTAGTTTCAAATCTTCTTGTTGCTCACTTTTGAACAAGCTTGCCAATACAGAAAGGCCCCCCTCTGCCACCATTTTGCCCTGGGCGGCTGGGAAACGTCGCACCAAGCACGACAAGGCATACACTGCTCGGGCGCGTACAGCTTCGTTTCGATCCAAAGCTAACACTCGTAACACCAGGTGAAGTCCTCCTCCTTCCAAGGCTGATATCTGGACCTTGGGGTTGCTTGACGCTGCAGAACCAAGAAGGCGAATAGCCTCGGCCCGCACGCTACCTGAACTTGTGTTCATGGAGGGGTACACAATGTCTGTCAACCTGCAAAAACAAAATTTATGTGAAAGTAAAAAAAAGTGATGCTCTGTGATTATATGTCAACAGCTTTAATCATAGTTTAATTATAATTAAGCTTATAGGAAAATAAGATTAATCAACACAGTGAGTTGGATTTCACTAGAAGAAGGCTAGAAACAAAAGCAGTGTCTTATGGTGAGGATGTAGGGAACACAAGAAAAGGTCAGTGTTTTTGCAGTCTTTACGTCAAAACATTTTTTCGCTTAAAATAAATCAAATATTGCTTCAATATAAACATAGAATTTAATTTTCTTCACATGATAACCTCAACATTTCTTGAATATCTGTTGAAGATGTCAAGGGATATGATACCTTTTTTTTATTAATTTAAAAAGTACATGAGATAGTAGAGGAAGAAAGGCTGAGATGGTATGGTTCATGTAATGAGGATATTGGAGTACATAAGAGATTAGAGGGAGCAAGATTGAGATGGTAAGGACATGTAATGAGGATATTGGAGTACATAAGAGATTAGAGGGAGCAAGATTGAGATGGTAAGGACATGTAATGAGGATGTTGGAGTACATGAGATAGTCAAATGGTATAAGGTGTCACCTTGCAGTAGATTGGACTGCTAATGGAAGTATCAATGTTCAAATCCCCCTCAGGTATACTGGAGGTGGTATATCCAGAATGGCTTTCCACACTTCTTGAAAATGTAGGTACACTTTCTCTAATTTAACCTATCTCATACCCAACACATTAGCCTGATTAGTTGCCTGTAATACAAACTAGTGAGCCTCAGTGATGAATATAAAAAAAGTAGGTTTGAGAAGCTAATTCAAACCAGCAACTTTTTTCTATCTTCCGACACTGAATATAAACGATTTTATATACACAATAACACTATCTGTTTACACATTTTTGTTTTTGCGAAGAAAGAATTTAGGCGTCACTATTTTATGTTAAGTTCCTAAGCTTCTTTTTCTTATGCTAATCTTGTTCCCTAATCCATTTTTTTTAAACTTAAAATCTTCCTCCTCAATTTGTTTTAAATATTAATATTTGTGTTGTGTGCTTAAGATACCTACTCTCACTTTGATGGTCGCATAGTCTGAGGAGCTACTCTCGCAATAGACTAGAATGCCGAAGACGAGATCGGGGTTCGATCCCAGTTGGGTGTAATGAGGGTGGTTTTCACAGCCTACCTCCACGCAAAAGTGGGTACGCTTCCTCTAAATTCAACCATTATAATCCCTGACATATTAGAGTAATTAGTACATAGGCGTATGACCCGAATTGATAGTAAGACACTGTACTAAAAAACATACTTACACTTCAAACCAAAATTGTTTTAAAGGTGAATAAGAGTTTACTTTTAATCATAATTTATGGATCATAATAAGGGCTTACCCTCCTATACGAGCAAACTCTTGAGCATTATCAATCTGGTGAACTAGATACTCCAAATCTGTTAGAATCGTCACTTTGTCCTCGTCGTCAGCCTCTGCTGACAAACCTTTGTATTTTGACAAAAGTTCGTGCATCAGCTCCATATCAGTCTTGACCGCCATTTTCAAGTCTTTAAACTCCTTTTTCAATACTTCGTATGAGCGAAACTTTTGTTTTACTCTTGCTATGTCCTAAAAGTACAAATAGGTTGTCAATTATTCATACTAAACATATGAACTACACTGGATATCACCGCTGAGGAAACTATATGGTTATTATTGAGACACAGTGTTGCCATTCTTTTGCTCTGGTGTGGTCAATATTCCCTTTTTTTACCCTAGAAAACCATGTTCCAACATAACTGAAAGCGAGGAGAAATGGAACAATTAACCGAGAGAAAGAGAGAGCGAGTGAGCAAGTTTTTTTTCCCCATAAAACCTGCAAATTCCTCAAAGGTGATAGCCAGTGTAAACAAATTTATATAATTAAATTAAGTGAAAAATGACAACCTGTACACAGGAATCGAACCTGAGAACTTAGGTTTTTCATGCCAATGAGCCAGCCATCCTGATTCTTCTCGTATCCAAGTCCATCTTTCACTAGTAGTTGGTGGATTGAGTCTATCTGTGGTTATTGGTGAAAGTGTAATGGTGTAACCAGTAAATGTTCAACTATTGATGGTTTTTTTATAGGGTGCCATGAGACAAATAAACACTGAAAAATACATTTTCTATGTAAGGTACAGTCTGAAAGTTAGAAAAGTTACTAGATATACTCTCACATGTTCATAGGTAAGTCATGTGAACTGCAATTGTTATGTTGATTTTATCCATACCTAAAAACCGGCTTCAGTGGCCTCATGGTTTAAGGCATCACTTTAATAGTAATAAACTATACTGCCGATGACAAGGAGATCAGGGTTAAAATCCCGATTGAGTGTCCTGGGAATGGTTTTTCCTAAATGGTTTTCCACTCTCCCTCCACGCAAATGAGGGTACTTCTTCTAAATTCAACCTTCCTCATCCCTAACACATTAGCGTTATTAGTACATATGTGTAGTATAATCTGAACAGGTATTAAGACACGGTGCTAAAAATAAATAACTATAAAATAATAATATTAATATAGTTAAGTGTTATCAATGTTGACTAAAAAAAATTGTTTCTATTTTCTAAACGGCTCTTCATATAAATATTGGATTGAAACTTTGTATTCGTTCAAATGATATTGTTTGTTTTAGAGGATGTTTAGCTATGAGTATATTCATATCAGACTTGCATGTTAAGTTTCTCAGAAACTAAACTTACTAATTATGTTTAATTAGGATCTACTAGTCCCTATATTATTTAACATAGGAACACAGGTTCAATTACATCACTAAGAAAAAATGTATCTTTTACCGGTAAGCCTTTGAAAAGACAGACTTTAAATGTACAATCTAATGGTAAAAAAAACTATAAAAAACAGTCCCAACAAAAGTTAGATAGATATTAACCAGTTGAATAGGCTTACGGCCGTATTTGTGATAACTCAACCTCACGCAAAAATGCTTCCACTATAACCGCAGCCTTAGGGAATGGGGGCAATTTTATGTAAAACACAACAAAAAAAGGTCAACTAAACGAACCTCTTCACTAGCCACTTCCACATCATCTCCTGTCATGTTTTGAAGCGCCTTCTTAACCTCATCATGAGTTAAAATATTTGTTGTGCTCATCACGCCAACATCATCAGAAATTTCATTCTCTTCTTCCTTGGTGTCAGTCACAGAAGTCAAAGCTGTTTGTGCTGTCTTTTTTCCAGAGTCGAGAAGTTTAGCTTCTGTTTCGCCTGTCTGGAGATTCATTCTGACATGTAAGCCATGAGGAATGGGTTGACCTAAAACACATTTTAAAATGAATTTTTTAAATTTTAATAAGGGGCCTAATTATCTGTTGAAAAAAGATTATGCTAAAAGAACAAAGAGGTTAGGTACTTCATTACCACTCATAGCCTACATACATAATAAAAACTTACCTTTTTTTACTGGTTTCCATTCATTTGTTGGTTTAAAGTTTGTTAGCACTTCTTCCTCCTGCTCCTCCTCCTCAGATTTACTTATTTGATCATTTGCATAAGATATTTTTATAGCAAAGACTATACATAATGTAATTAAAATTATCCAATTTTTCATTTTTATTGTCTGTACTCAAATTTAATAAAATACAAAGTAAATTAACAACTAAAATAAATTATTGAAAGCGAATAGGTTGAGCACGGTATCAAGATGTTATACTACTGTCTCATTTATTTCTTGCTTTTGCTATATAACTAGCTTTGTGATATATTTTCAACATGTTTCTAGAATTTCATCATCACACGACACTATATGACGCCCTAATATCGTTGCTAGGCTACTGAAATGGGCCAATCAGAACGTGTGTTACATTTAGTGTGGAGCCAATCAAAATCAAGAACGTTGTCTATCTTAGGTTCTTTCACCTAACCAGAAATTCTGTCACTTCAACGGATTTTCGCGGCGACAACAGTACGTTTGTTTGAAAGACCCGTGAATAGAAGCTGTTGCTGCAGATATATTTAATTTAAACCACCGTCAATATGTCTGAAGGATATTTCTGGGGTATGCTATTTATTTTAATTTTTATAATCACATATTTAACTATAATAATCTTTGTATTTAGTTCATAATATATGTTAAACCACGTGTTGCCGGCATTTGCACATGCATACTTTTGTTGTTAAGTGTTGGCTTAATTTTTTAAACATTCTAATTTGATTAGATATTAGCATTTAATGCAATCAATACATTATTATTTTAATTTAATCAATTGCTTGGCGAGGTGTAATCATGGAACCATTTCAACCTTGGCCATTCGTCAACTAGAGCCGGTGTTTGAATTTATGGTGTTATTTGTTAATTACAACATATTTATTAGGATATTATTCGTGTAAGATAGATTTGCTTTACATGAACATTGTTAATAAATGTGTTTCATTGTAAGTTTAAGCGTTATTAAGAATCGATGACAATTTTTCCATTGTCTTATCTTTTGCGCATGTCGGCCATCTTGAACGCTATTGACGCAAGTAGGCCTACAATGTTGAATGCTGCTTAAATTCTGTACTTGTTTTTCTTTAAGCTATTATCTCTTGTATCTATATAATGTAACAATTTAATATTTCGCTTGCTTTAGAAAAGTGATTACTAATAGGAAAACAAAAGCGACAGTTTTTTATGTGATGTGAATCAATATAATACTAAGAATTGGTGGCCAGATACACTGCTCCATCATCCATGACTAAAGTGCCTAAATAAATATAAAGTGAACAATTTTTTACTGCACGCATTACAGAGATGGCTACAATTAAAGATAAGTCTGAAAGTAAGTCACCATGTGAGAATGAGTTTGAAACATTTAATCCAGAATTTGCCACAGAGCTATCAAACAAGTTGGAACATTTATCACCTCGAAATGAAGGCCTGTCTAACATCGATATGTTTGATGATAGACTACATGAAATGACTGCTTCATATTCAGAAATATCATTTGATTCTCCAAATTCTCCTCAAGATCTTGGTTCAGATTTGGGAATATCCCCCGATTCATCGGACATAGATTTTATGGGGAAAAGGTTAGAAGGAAGGCCTCCGGTTTCTGAAGACCTGTCCACAGAGAATGATAGCAAGAGGCCTCACAGTCTTGATCTGCAGAAATACGAAACTTCTGATGATAAAAGTAGTACAAACCCATTCCATCATGCTTTTGAAGATCTACATCATGAAGGGACGGTAACCAAAGAAGGTGATATGGTTCTTTTCGTCGCAGAAGATCTTGAAACCAAAATAAAGCTTTCTAGTCCAATCACAAAGAAAGGCGATACACCTTCTTTTCCCGGGTCCCGCACGTCCACACCCTGTCTGTATAGGCAAGCTTTAATGCCTCAACTTCCTGTTATCGACCCCAATGTTCTCAATGACCTGGAGGCGGAAGTGAAAAAGGTAGCAACATCTGTCGACACGTTGACTGAAAATCTGGCGGGGATACTTCACAGCGTGTCAGCACTCACCGTAGATTGTCTCGAAATATACAGAGATGCAGTGTGCAAGACTTGTGATGCTGTGGATTCTAATATCAAAGCTATGTATCAATTGATGGCGAAATGTGAAGAACTTAGTAAATCTATGAAACCTATATACAAACTATCAGAGCAATTAAAAGGAATCAAGCGTTTACTCGATTTATTTGAAAATGCTGTTAATGTATGAATGTAGATGATTATAACTATTTTGACTATGATTTTCTACTTACTGTATGATTATTATGTAATTCTTAGCTTTGAATTTTCTTATAGTTTAAAAAAATGTAGCCTATTAACTTAAATGTTATTCTGGAATATAGCTATCTTAATTGTTAACAGATTATTTATAATATTCTAGTGAGTTTTCT
Source organism: Timema bartmani (assembly GCA_902151455.1). Lineage (NCBI taxonomy): Eukaryota > Metazoa > Arthropoda > Insecta > Phasmatodea > Timematidae > Timema > Timema bartmani. The sequence goes on along the minus strand of CABFWB010000699.1, from coordinate 110,187 downwards.
TTAAAATAAATGGTTTCTTTTGAATGTGTTTTTGAATTTATTTTAAGGTTTTTAGCTAAATAAAAGTTGGGATGATTACCATAAATGTTTATTTGCACTGGTCCATAATAGCAAATTGCAGTATCATGCTGGCTGTGCGCGTACAGTTAACAGATAAACTAACAATTATGCACTATGTTATCTAACCATCTAAAGTATAAATTAATTTAAATATAAGCATATTTATGTTCACTCACATTACTAACAGGCATTGTGATATGTTATTAAATTCAATTAGTGTTTTTCTTTCCCCATACTGCTAGTATGTTAACCTCTCTTAAATTTATTTATATGGTTATTTATTTATATATAAATTGTATAAAGCTCAAGGAAGCGTTGGGTAGTTTTAGCTGTCTGTTTTGATTAATTTTAAGCCTTTTTTGCTATGCAAAATGTAGAATGGGTATTTAGTAAATGACAAAAACAAAAAATGTTTTACTCGAAATATAAAAATAATTAAATCAGTAAATTACAATGTGATTCAAACTGTCCTTTTTTGTTTGTACTTGTTCAATATATTTTATAATTCCTAATTGACTATGTTAATACAGATATAAAGAATGTTTAAATTTTAACTTATTTTTCATAAATTAAGGGGGCGGATTGTAGGCGGGTATGACAAACTTGAGTTGGGAATTTTAGGACATAATCAGGGGGAAAGTCTGAGATTTAATAGGTCAAGTTGAGATGACACTATGAAGGTTCAAGATTACATTTATTTGAAAATATTTCACTTTTACATTTAGACAACTCTATATGACCCAATCATTTATTTATACATTATTTAGCCTTGTAAAGATTATTTCGAGGCTAAATAATGTGGCTGTGTTTGTTAGGATTTAAGTTTTCAGTTCTAATGGGGCCTTGTGTGAATTGTTGGTGGATTTGCAAGAGTTTTTGTTTCGATAAGAAAAGTTTATGGTTGAAACAAACAGAAAATTGGTCTTTTACAAAAAAGAGCAGTGTTCACTGCATAAGATATTTTCAGCTTAATTGGCTCAATCTTTTTAAAGCTTTGGTTGTCAGTTTGACGGATTTTATCTTTTGAATTGTTCACTATAGGTCTAGCAAAGGCTTTAATCTTAACTTTAGTATCATTGGATTCCCTGCATATTTGTGAGCATTGATAGTATAAATGTTGTGATTTTTGGGTTTTTAGAAGAAGAAGAAAAATTGGCCCAATAGATAACGATTCTTAGGTTATGTCTCGAATGCATCCATATTCCTCTCACTTGTACACTTCTATCTGCTCTTCCCCTAGCTTTCTCTTTGCTACTTACATTTTTATAATATATCTCTAAGAAAAACCTCTTTTCGCTTTATGAGGTAATTGTATTATATTTGGAAGAAAGTATAGTACATGTTCCTATCTATGTGTCCTATTCTTGACAATTTTCCATTTTCTCTCTTGTGTTTTTTTGGTCTCCTCTTTTAGAAAGTTGCGTTGTGCATTTCACACTACTCCCTGATGAGTTCCGATATAGAATGAAACCTAGGGGTGACGATAGATTTTCTTTAAGAGGCAACCATTACCTCTTTGTCCAATGGCAGCAATTTAAAGTGTGAACTGTGTTCTTCTTAATTGTAAAAGCCATACTGTGTTCGTTGCTTTTATGTGCAGGGTGTCTACCATCCGGGAAAATCAGGGAAAACTGGAATAAGCCGGGAATTTGGAGTGATTGGGAAAAAACGGGAATAAGCCTGGAATTTAGTAAATTACAATAAAAATCTGCGAAAATGTGGTTTTACTCAAAATATGAAATATAATAATTATTAAATCATTAAATAGTAATATTATTCTAACTATATTTTTTTTGTAGCTGTGTAATAAATTTTATAATTCCTAATAAACAATGTTAATACAAATTTAAAAAATATGTTTATTTAAATTTTAAAACTTATAATTATTCATAAAAAAGATTAATAGAAAAATGAGGGGGGAGGTGGGGAATTAGAAGGCTGTAACATACTTTTTAGTCTGGAATTTTAGGAAATGATCAGGGAAAAAGTCTGGAATTTCATTGGTCAAGTTGAGTAGACACCATGTATGTGTTTCTATCCACTTTTCCTATACTTCTACATTTTTATCATTTTCTTTTGGATTATTTCCTTTTCCGTCCTCATTACGTTACCAAACAATCTCAGCCTTATTCTCATTTAGATCAACTTCCTGTATCCTAAATCTGGCCCATACTTATTTCCTAATACATTTTCTCTAACCAGGAAGCTCCTGCTGTAGATGTAACTTGGTATAGCAAGATAAATTGTGAAACTTTCTCTCAGAAATAAAAAATGAGACTGTAAAAGAAATTGTAGTCTTGTTATTGGTAATTTTTTCACTTATGAGGCCGATAGATGTATGTTTGATTTCTTGGCTATCCCTATTGCTTATGTGACTAAATGTTGTTGAAACAGGAACTACCCTCTCGGCAGAAACCAAATCAGTGGTTTGGGACCCTGAAGACAACTTGAAAACTAATTCAGATTTCTCTAGAGGACACTCTCTCACAATCAAACAGGTAAGCTTATGAAATCATTTAATAAATAAATCTCTAATAATACCCACCACCCCGACCTTAGTGGTATTGTGGTAGTGTTTGCCCTCATGACCCAAAGTTCGTGGTAGAACGATTTTTCTTGAGTGAAATAATTTCACAACTAAGCACTTGAGTAAAATGCTTTCTCTACTTATGGCATTATGCTAACATGAGATGGTTGTCTGACATGTATTTTTTATGCAACATCTAGGGTACATGGTGTCTCAAGTATTATCTAACATTTAGAAATGAAAAAAATATCTTTAAAATGTTTGTTTTGCAGCTACTAACATTTATAAAAAAAATTGATCAATATATTAGGCTAAACAGAAACATCTTTCACCAAGTTAAGCTGGGGGAGTAAAAGGTTAGTTGGTAAATAAAGAAAAATATTGGATATAGAAGTTTGTATCCACCCTGTAAAGATGATTATTACTTGAACTCCAAACATTGGATATCAAGACTGCTTATCTACCTCCTATCAAGATTAAATCCTACTGTAGGATAGTCTGTTCAAGATAGGTATTGCTTTTTTTTTAAACTAGATTTCATGGTTATTATCTATGGATACACTAACATCTTTTGTGAACAACCCCATTTTTATGATTTCGAGCTCATTTGGGTTTCTTATAGTTTTTTGAATTATTGCTTATTTAGTAAAGAAAATATTTTGTAGTGAATTGAACAAAAAATATAAGTGTTTTTTTATTTGAGGTGTTTAACATGCACTTTCTGAACAATTTGCCGACCTCAGCTGGCGTTGAACCCATGAACATTGGGTCCGGAGGTGAACACTTTACCCCAAGACCACAAAGGTTGATTTAAACAAGTAAAACATGGAGGTTTGGGCATAGCTGCCGTGGATGTGTTGGACTGACTTATTAAATATTACAATATCTACTGATTTTCATAAATAATTTACTCCAGTATATCTCTGTTTCCATTCCTTTTCTAGCTCTGTACACTTCGGTCCACTGCATTCTCAATTACTTTCTCTTATAACTTATAAAGTAGGAGAGACAGTTCAGACACATCTGATATATGGGGATTGGGATGACCAAGGCTTGTTTTACTTGTATACTTTAATTTGGTAATTTTCTGTACATTGATGTGTATTGTAAGGCCCCTTGCAGACAAGCTTGCGTGAGCTGGTTCACAAGAGCTTAATAAATCAGTTGGGCATTGTGTCTAACGTAGACGTTTACATGAGCACGCTTAAGCGACCTTGTGTTAACATTGTAGACATCAGCTGCAATGACTATAGTAATCGGCTGAAAAAACTTTGGGCTGGCTTAAAATGTTAGTGTCTTTTTACTGGAGCAAACAATTAGAAATAATATACAGCTCATCAAAAGATGACACAGAAATAATTTTAAAAAACTTTTACATCGACTTCTCTAATTTCATGCAACAGTGTGTCAAAACAGCTATTTAACATCCTTAAAATTATTATTGTATGCACCTAAAACTTTTTTTTTTTTTTTTCTGATTTGAATTTAAACTGCAAGCGTTAACAACCCTAGCCTATTTTAGTTTGAGCTTTGCATAATACCAAAAGTCAGCTGTTTTTCTTAAAAGCTCAAGTCAGCGGCTCTAGTGAGCTTCATTGCTGCTCAAGGTGTTAGGAGGGGGATCTCGTTGAAAGTGTCCTATACATTTTTCAAATATTTTCTATATTTTTGTATCCTAAGGGTGGGAACCCTGAATAAATTATTTTATCGAATTTCAAAATATATAACTGAATAAAAATATTTTTAACCACTGCGTGGGTGCATTTTTGTAAACAACTTGTCTCAGTCTTGTTCAATCACATGGTTTAAATTCGTTGATCGCAATTTTGAAGCTATATCTGTTAGACCTTTTGTGAAAGTGCTGAGAATAATAATTTTTTTAGGTGGAATAAAACTAAAAATAAGCTTTGTGCTCGACCTCTAATATATATAAATGATGTTGGCCTAAATTGCTGTGGTTAACTTCTCATTAAATTACTGTGTTAAACATTCATACATTACCAAATGTTTTCATTAGTTATCCAGTGACATGTGTCAGCTGTTGGTGCAGGGATACATAAGGGACTATTTCTAGTTACTTTTTGAGCTCTCATCCAAGTAAACTAAGGTCGTGCAATGTACTATACCAGTGGTTCCCAACCTTTTGTGGCCCATCTCCCCTTTCTGGAGGTTGACTAACACCTATCGCCCCCTTTTCATTTTCATTGTATGCCTAATTTTAATTTGAAGTGTAAATAATAAAGCAGCTTTATTATTTTAAACAATTTTACCACCGTATATAAAAACAACCAAAGCAGTTTTATCCGGTCACTCTTAAATAAAATAGAAAAAAAATTAAAATGTACATTTTTTACAGATTTTTTTTAAGAACAAAGAAGTGAAATAATTAACTAAGATCATTGACGTACATTTAAAAAACAGGAGTACATGTTTTCATTTTAAAATTGGAATCTGGAAAAAATTAAGTTGACAGTAACTTCTACTGTACAGTACTATTTTAATTTTTCCCCCTTTGAATACTCATCGCCCCCCACTTATTTATTGCCCCCCTGATAACCCAAATCGCCCCCAGGTTGGGAACCACTGTACTATACCGTTAATTTTATGGCCTTATTTATTACTTATCACTTTCTCAATGATTAGACTGCCATTGACGGGGATATGGCGGTTCAATCCCGGTCAGGTGTACTGAGTATGGTTTTCCAATCAAATTTTGGTACACTTCTTAAATTTAACCTTGCTACTCCCTAACACATTAGCGTCACTAGTACATAAGTGTATAACCTGAATGGGTATTAAATCTATGAAGACATCTGATTTTTTTAGATCCCTTTTAAAAACAGAGAATTTGGAACAAGGAAAATATTGGCAACCCTGTGATGATAATGATTAATTCTTTAAAGTAGGCTCCATGGTAATTATGGTAAGTTTATTGTTTATGTGTTGTTTGACGTGCACAGGCAACTCTCGGGGATGAAGCCAAGGCTGGCGAGGTGAACGTAGTTCAGGCAGAGACGGTGGGCTACAACACAGACGTGAAAGTACCCCTATTTCGGCTGGAGGTTGGTGTCGCCCCACAGTGCATGCTGGACCTCAGTTTTCCAGATGCTCCCGTCACGCTCACGCTCATCAAGGGCTCTGGACCTATCCACATCACTGGCTACCACAGCATAGGTGAGGATAACCACATACGTTTCTATTAGATTAGTCTGTCATCACCGAGTGTTTCCATCTGTGGTCGGGTCATTTTAGTAAAATCCCTTCATCTTCCTATATTCCTCCTCAATCACTTCCATTCTTCTCCTCTCACTAGCACACTTTTTTTTTATCTGCTTCTCCCATTTCTTTCTTGTACTCCCTTCATTCTTAATCTTGTCTCTCCTGATGGCAGTTAACTTGCTCCTCACAATCCATTTCCTATTGAGATTCCTCAACATATACAAAATTGAAGTTATTTTCCCAAACATCCTAACTCACAGTACAGAAGGCTTCACTGTATTTGTTCCTGTCTAGTCTAAACCAAATATCCTCCCAGGTTGGTTTTTTTTCATGACCAATAACTTTAAATTATTGTCCAGTGTTTCTACACGGTTTAAATGTGTTTATAAGCCATTAGGGAATTATTTGTACAAGTTCCTTGAAGAGGAATCTGAAAGAGAAAATTATACTAGTAGATGTTAGCGTATATGGGTTTACTTGTTGTTTAGAGTTAGCGAGGTGCAAAAGGTGAGGCTATTTTTAGGGGGGAAGCAGTGTTATTTTTCTCAAAAAGCGATAGTTTATGCTGAAGGCATTGTTAATTATTTATGTCGATATAAATCAAATAAGTATTTGTTTAAAAAGAAATTGGTGTTATTGTTCAGAATGCGGTAGCACCACTATTTCACCATGTCAAGTTTATTTTAAAATAAACTATTTCGACATTGTTGACCATGCAAATGAAAACATTGTCTTAGTGGTGGTAGTCTTATACTATTTTCCTTGAGGTTTTTACTTCGCAAGAAATCATCTTTTGCACATGTTAACCAAACTGCCTATTCTTGGCTTATATTCAACAGTGATCACCAACGTCTGGTGTTTGGTACCTCCTGAAATCTCTTGACACTTTCTTAATCAAATTTTCTATTTTTATTTGATGTGTTTAGTGCAGGTATTGCTGCGGTCCCATGCTACTGTAATGTTAGCATCCCATCTCTTAATATTATTATTTCAATGGAGAGAATTTTATGAGATGAATTAAAGTAGTAAATATTTAAAAACAAATAATTCGGTGTGTGATTTATTTCTTTTAATCATATTGATTATGTTCCTTTTGTAGTATCTATGATGGACGAGCAGTCTGATGAGGAACTTGACGAGGAAGAGGGAGACTTGGAGGATGATCTTGAAGATGATGAGGAGGCTCTAGCTAACGGAGGAAAGGTAAGACACCTTGGGGGTGATGCTTCGTTTGAACTGGGCATTAAATGTATTCTTCTATTTTATGAAGCTATATAATAATAGCTTGTTAGGGAAAACCTCTTTTCAGTTATTGAGGTATTTTATGTATTTGTAAGAAGCTACATGAATGGTGGATTGAAAACATATCCATAAAAACTAACATGAGACTTTTACAATTAAAAGAACGCAGTTCATACTTAACATTACTGCCATTAGACAAAGAGGTAAATGGCTGCCTCTTGAAAATCGATCTTTACCGTCAAATTTCCAGACTTAAGTCTCATCTTATTGGG
>CABFWB010000699.1:52888-96598 GCA_902151455.1 Timema bartmani | reverse complement strand
CCCCCCCCCCCCCCCCCCCAAATATTTATAATAATGAATATAATATTAATAATTGATTGTTAAAACCTTCTGAAAAGTTCATGAATAATTGAATTTCTGAGAATAATTCATAGTTATGTTTGTTTTTCGATACAGCTGATATTTGTGGAGTTGTGGGCGAAATGCCAAAAATGAACAAATGTTTTATTTTGTATGTTGTCTTGACAAACACTGAATTTATAATATTTGTGTTAATCACTAATTGGAGTTAATTGTGAATTTGTAATTGTGAAGATCACATAGTATTTGTTTTATTATCGAAATCAATTATGCCACCCAAACGAAAAACCAACATTTGGGCAGGACAACGTCTCTCGGGTCCGCTGGTTAAATATATATTTAAAATTTCAAAGCTTTGCTCGGGGCTAAGTATAAACAAAACTTATATATATAATTAACATTTCCTTAAGTATGCTATTAATTTCTTAAATATTATTACTAAGCTATTCATTTCAGTGCCTATCAAAATTTAATATCAAAACCAAAGTTTTTTTTAAAAATAGTTGTGTGCTAAAGTTCACTTTTTTGTTTCGAAAAAAATTTATTTGAAATGTTCTTAGTGCCTAATTGAAGATTGTATTTTGAAGAATCATTTTTAGTTTTAATAAATATACTGTGCATCGACAATAAATATTTGATATTAAGTGTTGTATTACAAATATGTGTAGTGAATTTTATCCTTAGTTGATAAATAACATTGCTCTTTTGACAATTAATTCAATTACTAAAAAAACTTTGGCACATGAACATAAATTTGAACTGTACAACATTTCAGAAATCAAACAAAGATGTGTATTTTAGCTGTCAATATTTTTAGTGGGAAAGTTTCATAGTAGGGTTGTGCGAGACTCGAAAATTTGAGATTGAGACAAGAAAAAGAATCTTGATCTCATCTCGAACTGAAAAAAGGGGTTCTCGCACATCCCTACTTCATAGTTGTCAAAGATAATTTTATCAAGTAATTTTTTTATGATTCTAACACCCCTATTTAATAAATAAATTATTCAAATTTAATTTAAATACAATGACAAATCTCCTTAAATTTGTAACAAGCAACTAAAATTCAAACATAAAAAATTATTTACATTAATAAATTAGACATTAAAAAGAGGATAGAAAGTCAAGGCCTAGTTTAACTTACAATAGCTGTTTGGTACATTTCCCCTTTGTTTACATTAATAAATATAGAAATATGTTTACATTAATAAATATAGAAATAAAACTAATTAATCTAATATTTTTGTGAAAAAAACAAAATAAACTAATATTACAACTTTTTAGTACTATATACAATTTTTTTAAACTTATTAAACAACCACAATCAATCTCAATCATTATATTTACAATTCTAGAATATAAATATTTGAATATGAGCTTTTTCGGGGATAAACGTTAAATTCGTAGTTTGCGTGATTAAAAGACAAGATCAAAACGACCATAATATTTAAGTTACCATTTGTGAACTTAAAAGACATATTTCTGTATTTGCTATAGACATGTTTTACACATACAAGTTCATGATTTTCTTCCCTTTTAAATGACCTTACACAAAGGGCCAGTTTCATAGTCAGATTTAGTACGCCTAAAGTGCGAGTCGGTACTAAATACAGGACGACACCTACCTAGACCAAAATGGAATGGGCCAGTTTCTTACGCGAAACTGGCCCGTTTCATTCAATTTCAGGTAGGTGACGTATTTAGTATAGCGCCGCACTTGAGGCGTACTAAATCTGACTATGAAACTGGAATTTAACAACCACAATATATAATTTCAGTTTTGAAAATGACCTGGGAAAAACTAAAAAACTCAACAAATAATTTAAGGGAACAATACCTGAAATGTTATTTAATTTTTTATAACATTTCTAAAAATTAAATTAGCTCGTATCACAAGGGGGAAAAGGATTAGGAATGAAGTTGTCTTGTTAAAAGTAAGGGTATTTTTTAGTACAGGAAATAGTAGAGGAAGAAAGCAAGGGTGAAATTTAAAGGCCGGTTAACACTAAAAGCTAAGATTTGTTTTACTGTTTAAAAAAATAGTGGATCATATATTTTAATGTGTTGGTTCACACAGAAAGCTAAGCTAAGATATGCCTTGCTACACCGCGTTATGTTTTTTCCAATTGCTGGCCAATCAATTTTTCCATCTCCAATCTTGACCTATCTTATGCTGTGATTGCGCATTACGCAGCTTGGGCTATGTGTTGAACAGACACAGTACTGGATTGTTGAAAATATCCAAAGAAGTTTTTACATTTTGTTAACGTTGAGGATTGAAGATAAATATTGAAATAGTTATAATTACCATGGCAAATGGTGCTCTTTACCTCTTAACATTGACACGGTGAACATGTTGAAAAACTTACATTTTAATATGATAGCTACCCGCCTCGGTGGTGTAGATGGCTAACGCGCAAATTTCGTGTTGAGCTAGACTGCCGAGGAGACGGTGCGATTGATGTTGTAATCTCAGTCAGGTGAACTGAAAAGGGAGGGGGGGTCCTAAATGATTTTCCATTCGCCCTCCACGCAAATGCGGGTTCCCTTCCTCTAAAAATTCAACCTTCCCAATTCCTAATCCATTAGCGTAATTACTACTTAAGTATTAGTAGATGCAGTGCTAAATAAAATGATAAATTAATATGATAGCTCATTGGACTAGGGTCTAAAACTAATATTTTTTATATAATGTGTTACTTTTTTATTAAACATCATAATTTTGGCATATTTAACTAATTATCATCGTCGTCATTATCATCAACTGTTTCCAGCCTGTGGCCGGGTCAGTTTAGTAAAATGCCAAGTAAAATAACTAGTATATTATTCAATTCAATGATTAGTCAAAATTTGTGAATAATAATATTTGCTTCAATTCGAATTAAAAAAGCCTGCTTCGCAAATGTTTATTGATATGGGTCGTTTCATAATTGTGTTGGAGTATATAATTTTTAGCGTTTAGTATTTTATTGGTGAAGTTTCGTAAATTGTCAAAGCAATATTTTTTATAAAGCAAAGTCAAAGCTTATGTTTTTAAAAAACCAAATTGAAGTTTACAAAGCTTTCCACACCTATATAAACTCATTTGTCAAAGTTTGTTTTAAATTGGTATTTATACTTTTACAAAGTGTGATAATTTTTAATTCTCAAAACTAAGCCAATTGCAAAAAACATTGTATTTAGCTATAAAAAAAAAGTATTATTTCAAGTATTATGCATGGGCAGATCTTTTAATCTTGCTGCCATAAGTGTGATATACACCACCGAGAGCTTAATTCACAATTATCCCTTAGGATTTAGCCTGAGACTCTAACTAATCAATAATTACTAATGTTAAATCCTAGATTATGAAATCGACAATGACAGCACGAGATCTTAAAGCAATATGCAATGTTTTGCTATCAATATAAGTAACTTCAATTGTTCAAGGACACATTCCCTCAATATGTTTATACAGCTCTTGAAACAAGACCCTTGTAAAACTAAAAATTTTACCCCAAGCCATATTTTCAATCTCATTTGCTATTGTGTTTTATGATTTATGCAGTCAAACTTCTTCAGAACATTTGACAAAAGTGTGTTTAATAAGCGAGAGCCCGTTGCAACTGCTGCAAAGAGGAAGCGTTGAGGTGCAAAGGCACAGGAGTCGAACCCTCAAAGGTATTGTCCAACAGGGGAATTGTCAGTTCTCCTATCACAGTTGGATGGGACTCTTTAAGTGCCTGAAATACAAAAATAATATTTTTTATTGTGATTTGATGTCCCTGAAATATCCGATTTATGTCCAACACAGTGCTTAGAATAAGAACTTATAATTTGTAGAGGGTGTTTAGGGAGCTATGAAACATCAACATTCATCAAAATCTTGAATTTGAATTTATTGATGATTACAATACTTCCTTTCTTCTAAGGGTCTTGAGAATGTAATATACGACCCTAGGGTGACATAAATAACTTTAGTATTATAGTTGGAGCTTGAAAACCTCTAGCATTTTTAATGAGAATACCTTCCTTCACCACTGACAAGACGTGTATTAATCACAACTTGTGAATGTGAGGAATGCCAGGCCTCCACCGTGGTTCGGATCCCACGTTAGACTGTAGCTCCTCCATTTCATTTCACAATCACCCTACCATTACATATTAGCGTAAGTGCGTATAACCCAAATGGGTAGTAAGATGCTGTGCTGATAATGATAATGATAATTTAATGAGAATAAAATATATGACCACCTGTATCCAACACTCCATACCTTAGTCAGTTCTGGAGACGGAAAGACTGCAAAGTCTGCTTCCACCTTCCCTCCTGATTTGCGCTTTACCACTCTCGCTGAGAACTTTCGACTGAAATTAAGGGTTTCAAGATTACTTAACTTATCTGTGGTAACTTTTTTTTAGAGATGTGCAAAGCTTCAAAAGCTGTGACTTCACTCTGAATATTTGTCAGCTTTGACTTCAATTTGAAAGTAAAATTCTGGATTCCACAATTATGAAGCTTAGTCAATAAAAAAAACGTTTAAAGTTAAAATGCACATTTATGTTAAATTTTGAAATTTTTTCCTGTTATGTACATAACATAATAATCTTCACATGACAAAATTCTAAAATGAACAAACATCTTGTGATAACTTATTTTATCAACTTATGCTTGCAATTTAACATTTTGTAAATGACTTAATGCCTTCTAGCTATACATGATATAGGTATGTTTAGTTTTTATTTTAAATATTCAAATTTGAATTTGGCTTCAGGAATATTTTGAACTATTCGATTCAATTTCGCTTCAAGTTGAAATAGTGGACTTCACACACCCCTAATTGTTTTTACACTTTTGCAGTTTAAATTATCAGCAAAAACAAAAGACAGCCACGTGGCTGACAATTTGCTTGCGCTTTAGTCAGGTCGGTGATCAGTACTGGTATATAATAACTCTGGGAATGGATTTGACATGTTTTACTCATCTCTTTACTTGTCTGGATTTGTTTGTGAAACACCCTTGGGATAGTATGTTCTTTGCACCTTGTAAACATATCAATGCTATTGTAATTTCAAAGATAATATTTAATTTAATTTTAAGGGTGTGAAAAGTCCACTTTTTCAATTCAAAGAAAAGTCTAGTCTAATAATATTACATTTTCCTGAAGTCAAATCGAAGTTGAAGTATTTAAAAAAAATGCTTTATGGTGGACAAATATATTTTATATTACACTTTAGATATTAAAAATAATTTACAATATGTTACAATGCAAAATTAATCAACATAATTTGTCCTAACTGATAAATTAAGTTACAAACACAACATTTACTGTAGTTGAATTATTTTAGATTTTCGTCTTGGAAACATTAATTTGTAATGTAAATAACAGCACATAATGACAAAAAATGAACATAAATTTGTATTTTAACTTTAAATATTTTTATTGGCAAAGCTTAGTAACTGTTGAATAAAGAATTCTAGGGTATATTTTTGATCGGATATCTATTATATTCTAAGTGGATTATATGTTATAAAAGATTCTCATACTTTTACTTAATTTTAAATAAATTTACCATGTGAAACACAACATCGACTTGACAATAGCTTTGATATAGCTGATGTTTTCCTGGCTTGATTACGATACTTTGTACAAGACAAAAATATATCCCAAACTTAAGCCCGGAAAGATAGATTGTGCAGTACCTGAAGAGCTTCAACCCTCTTTTGCAGTTCTAGACGCCTGGTTTGTTCTCGCAGTCGATGATTGGCCGGCGCCGTATAGTCGAGCCCCGTCGTCATGCCCAGTACCCTATTGCTGAGGTCAAGCACCTTGGGTGATGCCAGATCATCATGGATTTCCTATTAAACACAATACAGACACACTGATATTAAATGTGGAAAAAAAAAGTTTTCTTTATGTGAAAACTTGAGCTGCAGTTTTCAGTGTACGCCTTTACCCCGTGGCTGGAGACACCAAAATTTATCGAGATTCGAGACATGTTTTATCAATCTTTACCTAGAGTATTGAAATGGCTATCAGAACATATTTAAAGTTATGTAACATTTTAAAATAAATAATACATATGAGAAATTACACAAATTAGAGCTTTTTTTTGTGTGTGTGTGTGTGTGCGTGTGTGTGTGCGCGTGTGTGTGTGCGCATGCGTGTGTGTGTGACTATTTGAATATTTTAAATGCCAAATAATTTTGTTGATTTAAATACAAATTAACACCGACAATGTCCCAAAAACTAAAAATAGTACCAAAAGTTTGGGAAACCTAATTTGCTTAGCCAAAAGACATTTGTTCAAGATGTCTTTAAATCGGCTGTTATAACAGCCATATTTTAACCAAAGGCAAATATTGTATTTCTTCGATTCTAAGACACTTTTTTTCCCCATTGAAATGTGTAAAAATTGGGTGCATCTTAGAATCGCAGTTATTTTTCAACCAATGCTCTTGATGGCTCAGAAGACGATATATTATGGGATGATAAAGATAAAGATGACGCAGAAAAACCAAAGTGATATTGATTCAGAAGGAAATGATGAATTACAACCTAGGTCAGGGGAGTGGGCGGTGATGACCGAAAAGAGATATATTATATATTCACATACATATATTCACATACATATATTCACATGCGTTTGTTCTTTATATTTATCTTTAACATACTCGTATCTAAATATCCTACCCTCTCATTCATTACCAATTTACTTTATCTCCCTTTTTTTTTTAATCTTTTAATAAATTGTTGCGTGTTTCACACTCCCTCCTGATGAGTTCATATAGAATAAAGCCTAGGCCGAAGGATTGAGCAGAAGCAATCAATTTTCTTCAAGAGGCAATGTCTAATGGCAGCAATGCAAACTTTGAACTGTCTTCTTTTTTTTTCCATTGTAAAAGTCATATTGTGTTTGTTCACTTTTATTTATCCATCTATTCTGTACCTTCTTTCAAATATAGCACAATATTTTAGCTGTAGGTATTTATAATGGAGAATTTAGAAATTTTTTCCAAATCGCAGTTTAAACTGATATTATTTTGAAGCTTTGCACACTGCAACCAAGGGCTATATTGACACTAAACGTAAGATAGACAATGAAGGTAAATACCATGATAGGAATAAAGTTCTTGAGGAGTATGCTCGCTGTCACCAGGAAAAAAGAATTAGAAATGAATAGGTGTGGGCAAGAGCTGGGCTGCGGTGCTTACAATTGTCGAGGAAGCTAAAGTGATTGTTGTAAAAAAAGACCGCAAGGAAGACATTGGAGATGGGAGGAGCATGAAGTAGCAAGTGTTTAAGGAAGAGGAGAATAATGGTCAAACGCAAAGGAGGAAGAGACTTTTACAAAATTGACCTGACCACAAGCTGGAGGCAATAAATGATCATGATCATCATCATCAACCTACCTCTTTATGTCTTGTATATAGAACCTTAGAAATTTAACACTAACCCTTAAACGCTCGGCGCACCGATCTATCGGCGCGCCAAGTAATGGCTAGAACAATCACACGACCGATCCATCAGCGCCAGCCAAATCTAGTCCTTTAGTTATATATATTATTACTAGATGTCACCACAAGGACTGTATCATAAATATGAAGATCTAGTTAGTATTTTCTTCAACAGGAAGCACTGTAATGTTTATGAAAACTTTTTTTTTAACAAATGAAGTTTGTTATTCTCACATGTTTACATCGTGGCACAATTACGTTTATGGCTTCCCTGTTTCTCTTTATTTAATGTGTATTATGTGTTTTGCAATTGATATTTAATTTTCATTCTAAAGTTTAGTTATTATTTTGTTGCTTATTTTCATTCTAAAGTTAAGTTATTATTTTGTGCTTATTTTCTTCGTAGTTATTTTTATTGGACATTATCTAGGCCTAAGTGTTAGGACAATAGATTGATTTGATTTTTATCTCGGCAATGCCTGGTCCAAGTTCTAGGCCTAAATGACTCATATATATTAGATTATTTAGACACTATTGACAGTGAGAATGACATTGTACCTGAAAATGACTCTTATACCACTAGTGATGACATTAACCCAGATCTTACGACTTCGTGAAGAGTGTTTTCCCAAACACAGCTGCTGACTTCAAAATTGTAAGTACTGTCCCTTATACATGATTTTACAAAAAGTCATATAGTTTAGAATAAAACAAACCTACAAACACTCAAACTTATATCAAATTTTATAGAAATAAATGCTCTTTCTTGCAGGATGACTGATTAAGAAGGAAGATGTGAAATTTTTTAAATTTTTTTAACTTTGAATGATAAATTTTAATTCAAGTTTTCAAATTTTAATATTATTTTTTTTCAAAATATCGAAAGTCATATGATTTATGATTATTTTTTTGTCAAAATCTTCTATGTTTATTGTATAAGTGTGTTTTTTTCCATTTGTATACATTGAAAACTTTTTCAAAGGGAAAATTTAATATGTTTTAGAGGTAAATATGTGAAAATTAGCCCGAGTTTTTTGGATAAGCCAAGTGAAAATGTGTTGAGTGCAAAAGGGTTAAAGACAAAACAGTCCGTCACTCTTGGCCCCCCTGGTAGTGAGTGGGTGGAGTCAACATTACCTTAAGTAACACCGATGCCTCCTTGGAAAGTATGTTCAAGTTGTCCCTGTTCTTATCTTGCTTTTCGTCTGCAACCCTAGGCTCAGTCGCATCCTTCACGCTCACTATTTTCTTGGGGACCTACAAGCCATCAAAACTGATTTAGGATGGTCAATAGAAGGTAAAGTACAGTCAAATTTTCATAAGACGGGGCCTTATCTGACATTGAGAAAAGTCACTAGATATACTTTCACGTATTAAATCATCATGTCACCACTTTTTATTGATAATATGAATAAATATAGAATTATGATAATATAATAAGGTATTGGCAATTTTGGCTACAAAATAAATAGGTTTAAATTTTCTTGGAGGACATTACTCTGAAAGTTGAGTTGTGAATTCAAATTGCATTTTAATTTAAGAAGAAAATTATTTATAAACCTTTTCTATTGTTCTATAACTGTCTTGATGAGTTCCGATAAAATAAAACATGGGCCAAGGGATTGAGTCGTAATGATTGATTTTCTTCAAGGGGCAGCAATGAGATGTGTAAATGGTGTAAAGCCATATTAAGTTAGTTCCTTTTATTTGTTCCTATCCCTCTTTGGTGCTGTTTCTTTCAAATATAACAACATTTACCTCAAAACTTCAAAAACGTTTTTCCTTTGTGTGCATTAATATTTTAACAAGCATGTGAAAATAATTTATAAAAAGTCTTTCATATTTAATAGAGGTGCCATCATTTTTCAAATTTTGATTGAGTAAAATATTTTTAAGACTAAATCATTTTTGGGATTTAACTACTGATAAAGAAAAGTTACAATAAAAATGTGTTCGTACTGTAAGCGGTCGCAAGTTAGCGAGTTGGTTTTGCATGAGCTTGGCCTGAAGCTGTGTCTTCTCGTCTTGCAGCCGTTTCAAGGCGAGTCTGAGGCTCTTGATCTCATTGATGAGAAGCGGGGAATCCCGCACTGCTGAAGCCAGTTTGGGCATCCCAGAGAATGAGGCGGGACCTGGCGAGAGTCCTAGATAACCCAAACATTATGAATTTATTTCACTCTCATACAAAGGGGTATACTTCTCCTTGGCTTAGAAACTAATATCAGTTTGACTTTGCTAAGAAAAAAATTCCAGCTTCAACAATAAAATATTGACAGCTAAAATATCATTTTTAAAATAAATTATTGCAATTATGAGCTGCTATTTAACTTACATATCAATAGGGACATGCAAAATTCGCAATGGCGATAAAACAAATGTTTACACGAATTCTACTGTTTTCATGCGAATAACACAAATTCAAGCTTTTTTTTCTAAATAAACACAAATTCTTTGTAATCTGGCAAATACCACATCATACCATATCATTTTCAACGCGGTAACACTGGTGATAGCACTATACTAGGGCTGCCGTTTATACGAATAGTATCAGTTTTTACTTATTTTATGGGTCTAAAATAGATCACAGGAAAAATGAATCTTTTTAGGATATTAAACCGTTTTTATCTGAAGTTAGCATTAAAAATCACGATTTCTACTTTTACACGTTACTATATCTATATTTCGATAGATTGATTCATTGTTTTCAGCCTCTAAAAGATTTCACGCTAGGTCCAAGCAAGGACATTGATAAATATGAACCTGGCTACAAGAGGTCATGTTTGGCAAAATTATATCTTCTTAAATTTATTCCCTTCTCCTTATTTGATCAGTAGTTTGGTTTTTTATGAAAACATGTTTCGGTGTTATTATTGTTTGGTCTAAACCTAGGTTGATAATCGATTATTTCAATATTGCTATTTGTAAGACTCGATGGAGGACCCAATGGAGGACCTGCAGTTTAACGTGGAATCCGAACCACGGTGGAGGCCTGGCATTCCTCACATTCACAAGTTGTGATTAATACACATCTTGTCAGAGGTGAAGGAAGGGTTTGGCAATCAGATAAATCTGTGCCAGGACCGAGGATTGAACCTCAATCCCCCAGTACAGAAGTCTGACACCTTACCCCTAAACTGCCAGGTCATCCTTACAATTCAATTAATCATGATTTTTTTTTTTCATATGAATATTGATTTGTAATTCATACAACAGCTCAGAATGGTGTTAATTGGAGATAAGCCGAGTGTTTTAGTTATGAGTAATTTTATTGGTAAAGCTTTGTAAATGTTCAGGGTGTCTACTGAGTTGGAGAAACAAAAATTAGTAATTTTTTGGTGACCATTTTTGACCACAAAATTCCTTCGGTAGACGGACAAACATTATATAATGCATGTATAGTCATAATGCACTCACATGCAACATTGAACTTTAACTAGATGGTGAACGTTAACCTTATCCTTGGTATCAAGGTGAAAACAATCAGGCAGCTTGCGGCTGGCGCATGCCATGGGTAGTGGTGGCTCAACTTTCAATGGGTTGTTACGATGCGCGGGAAATTCAAACAAAAATATTTTCATGACTTTATGACCAAAATATTGAAAATTTATGACTTTTCATGGACTTTTGTTACTTTTTTTTTGGTTGTAATTATTGATTTTTTTGTGAATTTCGTGACCCAGTATACACCCTAATGTTGTAGCCGAGGTTTTTTTCGTAGCTTTGCATGCCTCTAAAACCAAAGCTATGTGTCGATAGCACGTACATATATATTTAGTTACTTTCAACAGTTAAAAATACATTAAGTTACCTGCAGTTTTGGCGAGTCCCTCAATAAGCACCTTCTTGGAGTAGTTCTTGAGCTTCTCTTTGAGCTCCCCTCTTTCACTTTCAAGTGAGTCAATGTCCGCCTGAAGGTGATCCATCGTCTCTTCAAATTCCTTCTCTTTTCGCTTCAGAAGCTGTTGAGAGTCATCCAGTTTGCGCTGCACAAGGTGAAATTTTACAAATAAATCACCACAAAAGGTTGCAATAAATGTTGAAAGATCAATTAAATTTTAAATTAAAACTAAAATTTCTTATACCCGTTGAAAAGAATAGAGAATTTGAGGGAATTTATTTTCCATATAGTTTTTGCTGATACCTATATGTAAAAATATTTAGTGTCAATGTGTTGTATATTAAAAAATCATCATAATTATTTTGAGGATAGCTCCAATAACCAAACTCCAAAATGTAAGTGAACAAACCACAAACCCAATTTCACAATGATACATTTTTGACCTGGCTGGGAATCAATTCTGGACCTAATAATACAGATTAATGGAAAAGTATAGTAGACACTAACTTAGAATAATAAAAGAGGTTAAGAAGTAGTAGAAACTACATTATGATAAATAAATCTTTGAAATGCCTCATTAAAAAAAACTATAGATTTAATTTTAGAAATTCTCAAATAAAAATAAATTTCATTGTAAGAAAGAGTTTTATATCATTTGAAAAAAAAATCTTATACATCTCCTTTAAAAAAAAAACCTTTAAAAGATTTTCCTTCTTTTATCAAATTTGTCAAAACAAAAATTCCCTTGCAAATTTTTGCCTCTATAAAGTATGCTTAATTTTTGTTAGATAAATTTATAGTAAAATAATAGCCCTTTATTACACTGCTTAAAAAAAACCAGATAAAAAAATTCAAAGGAAAATAAAAATACAAAGACATTACAACATTCAATAGCTTCATTTTTTCATCTGAAAAGAAATATATTAATTCATTTATTTATATTAATTGTTTGGTAAAATATTTAAATTTAAAATTGTAACATTAAAAAAAAAAAATCCAAACCTTGAACTTCAAATATTTACAAGGATTCGAAGGTTTCATCCAGTATAGGAATAATTTACCTGAAGCTTCTCAACACCAAGTTCATAATCCTTGTTGACACTCCCAAACTTCTTCTCTGCAAGTTCTTTCCTAATTGTCATTTCACTCAGCTCTTCCTGCTTCAATTTCATTAACACTCGCAGCTCCTAAGAAATTGAAAAGATTCATACTTTATGTCCACACTTAATAATAATAGTTTATATACAGTAAGTCTCAACTATTAGAGCTTACGCATTATCCGAGATGGTAACTTAATTTATGTTTACCTGCTTCAGTGACCTAAAAGTCTAAGGAATCATTTTTGTGTTAGACTGGCCTACTGATGACTGGGAGATCAATTATTATTAGCACCGCGTCTTACTACCCGTACGGGTTATACGCACTTACGCTAATGTGTTAATGATAGGGTGATTGTGAGATGAAATGGAGGACCTACAGTTTAACGTGGAATCCGAACCACGGTGGAGGCCTGGCATTCCTCACATTCACAAGTTGTGTTTAATACACGTCTTGTCAGAGGTGAAGGAAGGGTTTGGCAATCAGATAAATCTGTGCCGGGACCGAGGATTGAACCCCGGACCCTCAGCACAGAAGTCTGACACCTTACCCCTAGACCGCCAGGTCACCAATCTGGGAGATCAAGGTTGGAATCTTGGTCAGGTCCTTATAAAGGCCTTTTTTTCCTAAATGGTTCCCCACTCTCCTTCCATGCAAACACAAGTAGAGTATCTCTAAAATACTTCCTTCCTCATCCCTACTCCATTAGAGTAACTATCATATATGAGTAAAACCTGAACAAATAGTAGGTCACGATATATATATAATATTACATATTTTATATATTATTTATATATATATATATATATATAAATAATATATAATATATACAATATCTATGCTGCAACAGTACATGGAAACTATGAGTCACCTGATGATTCCCTCCGCTAGTCATACTAGACGGATGAACCAGTTTTATTGCTGATCATTTCTCGACATTTCTTACGAAACATATATATATATATATATATATAATTTAATGTATATGTATGTTATATAATATATAACATATATATATCATAAATAAATTATATATAATATATATAATAAAAAATTATTAATAATATATAACTTATATATATATGTTTCGTAAGAAATGTCTAGAAATGATCTACAATAAACTGGTTCATCTGTCTAGTATGACTAGCAGGTTCATCTGTCTAGTATGACTAGCAGGTTCATCCGTCTAGTATGACTAGCAGGTTCATCCGTCTAGTATGACTAGCAGGTTCATCTGTCTAGTATGACTAACAGGTTCATCCGTATAGTCTGACTAGCGGAGTGAATCATCAGGTGACTCATAGTTTCCATGTACTGTGGCGGTATAGATATTGTTCTCCACTTGACTTAGTTGCCTACCACTGAGGGTTATGGTTGCAGCTTATTGATGTGTCGTGATCTGCATTGTGTTTCAAGACCGCGTTGACACTGCTAACTTAAGAGAGTCGGGAGTCATAATGTATTTGAGTTTTATTCACTCACAATATATGTTATATCCACCTAAGGAAGGAACTTCTCTATCCATGATATCTTTAAGGGAAATCGCTTTTCCCTGTTAGAGATAAATTATATTATACTTGGAAGAACGTAGAAGAAAGAGAGATGGGAACTACACAAAAATATATTTTGTTTCTTTCTGTCTTTCTTGTTTCATCTTCAATGTATAGGATTTTAATGACAACCTAGAATTATACATATATACAAATCTCCTTTTGCAAAATTGATCTCAATTAAAACAATTAATTATAAGAAAGACCAGGAAAATGAGTGCCAAGGGAAATAAGTTTTTGAGGAACATAATAGCTGTCACAAGGGAAAGAGAATTATGACTGTAGATGTTTGGGCAATAGTAGGTGTATATGAAGTAAACGATATTGTAGAGGAAGCAAGGATTAGATGGTATGGAGATGTAATTAGGATGGAAAAGGAAAGAATCCCAAGGAGAATGATGGAGTCGAATTTTAGAGGGATAAGATCACTAGGGCAACCAAAAAAAGAAATTATAGTAACAGGGTACAGCAAGTGTGCTTGTGAGAGGAGAAGAGTGGATGCATTTTACTAAATTGACTCAGCCACAGACAAGGAAACTGATGAAGGATGATGATGATGGCTGGTATAATTTAACATTTAGTAATACTGTAAGATTTTTCAAAAGGTATTTAAGAAACGTTATTTTCTTAGCAAACAAGAAGAGCTACCAAATATTTCACCTTTATGTCACTTTCCTTCATCTCAAGCTTGCGCTTCAGATTCTTTGTTTCTTCTAGTTCTTTCTTAACTGCTTGTGCTCGCAAGAAAATGGGTGACGTAGACTAGAAAGGAGAGAGACAATAATTAAAGACTAATTAGGCTAATACATAAAAATTAATACAAACCAACAAATTAAAAAGTTTCAATGATGCTTCTTGTCTTAGAAAAAATATCAGCTTTGAGCTAAATAAAAAAAATCTGGCTTTGACATTAAGCTTAATCAATCAAATTATTGACAAATAAAATATTAATTCAGGTACAATTACACCAATCGGAGCTCTTTTTTAGGATCCAGATTAGTATTCAAATGAAAGCATGTAAAGTAATTTAACCCTTTACCTTGTGCAGGCATTGAACGTCTATATTTGCTGAATGTTTCCTGGTGTGGGCAAGAATAAATATTTTGCATTAAGTTATTGTAATGCCATCTAGCAACGAATCACTGTGATTTTAGCCAGTCCTAATACTTAATATTGAAACTGATAAATGGAGCTACTAGTTCAATGCTATACTATGACCACGAATAAAGCAATAAATGAATAGCAAAAATATTTGTCGGATAAGAGTATAAGAGTAGAAAAATAGCTACCGGCCTGTGTAGATAGCTATGCTACCCGTGTTGCAGGGAATGGGATAGTTGCAGTTTATGTTTGGACTTTAATTACCAGATTAAAATAAAATCTTTCAAACAATTATGCAATAAAACATTTTTCTAAATAATTTAAATAATATAAAACAGAAAAATTAATTCTAACATTAAGAATATATTTCATATGTTCAATTCAGGTTCGTTGCGAACTGAAAAAGTGGATTTTGCATCACCCTGGTTCTAAACGTAGTAAAATTATGTTGAGTACATTAACTGTGAAATTTAAGGAACTGTGCCAGCATTAACATAGAGAAGGAGAAACCCCATTGAGGGAAAATGTTACCAATTGCATTCAGTCCAGGATTTAACCTTAGATCACCAGATCAGATTCCAGTAAAATAATCATGTAGCCAACCCTTCTAGTAGCACCGTTCAATTGCTGCTCTCTCTCTTTCTCTCACCTTTTCCTCGGCGGTAATGTTGGGGTTGATGTCAAACTCAGCCTCCTGCACTGCCTGCGTCAGTGTTGCCACCTCGCCCAGAACAAAGCTCACAGACGTCTTTAGACTCTCCACCGGGCCTCGGTCATCCTGCTCGTACACGTGATCAGACGCCACATGAGCAAACTCCTTCACCTTGTCGTGAGGTACCCCTTGGTCCGGATCTGCAAGGTGTAGGATTCTTGAAATTATAGCTAGGTTCATACAGGTAATTAAAAAACTTTACATTCATAACAAAACAGTGATCTTTTACAAGTATTGGCAACCTAAAACCTAAACATATGATTTTCGAACTGTCATCCAGTTAAAAACCTATCATGAACGAACTCACTTATTCAAAGTTTATGCATGTATACAACCCGAATTTGAAAAAAATTCGATGTTTTTATTCTAACTCAACTTGAATTTAAAAATGCCTTCTCGAACACTCCTACCACAAATCATTATTAATATAGGAAAAACCTGAAGTAATTTAATTGTAAGTTGTGAGAGTATCTTTATTTATCAAAATAAAATAATAAAAATATTTGTGCACTAAAAAAAAAAATTACAAGTAATATTAGAGAATTAAGTTATTTAAATAGCCAAAATATAAGATTTTTTTCAAGCATAAAACAAGAAGCAAAAAATATTCTAAATTTGACTAGCCTTATAGAATATTTCATATATTTGATTTGCGTTCACTTCAAAATGAAAAAATGGAATTCGCAAACCCCTAATATATATAATCAAAGAAATGTTGATTCGTGCAAGGCCGCTAGAACACAAATAACATGTTAAAGACCTTAATAATTTCCCAGCAATAAAGTGAAACTCCAAAAGAAATAATAATGGCCAGAATGAAAATAGCTTAATTATGAACATTGCTGTTTCATTTAAATGCAAGAACTTTCAACAACAGGGATTTCTTTAAGAAGAACCTTTTTTCATTTTTTGAGGTATATTTTGTTATATTTGGAAGAAGGCACAAGAAAGATGGATAGAAACATATAAAAGAGAACAAACATAATATGGTTTATGCAATGAAAAGAAGAATACAGTTCACACTTTGCATTAAAACCTTTATGTTAGTCATTCCTATTACATGTTCCTTGTGTCCAATCATTATTTAGCAATTTCATTTATCCCTTTTGTGCTTTTTGGTTTCCTCTTTTAGTAAGTGGTGTTTTATATTTCACACTCCCTCCCGATGAGTTCCAATATGATGAAATCTATATCAAGGGATTGGGCAGTACCAATTGAGTTTCTTGAATGAAGCAACCGTTACCTCTTTGTCCAATCGCAGCAATGTAAAGTGTGAAATGTGTTCTTTACATTTTAACAGCTATATTGTGTTC
This sequence comes from Timema bartmani, assembly GCA_902151455.1. Classification (NCBI taxonomy): domain Eukaryota; kingdom Metazoa; phylum Arthropoda; class Insecta; order Phasmatodea; family Timematidae; genus Timema; species Timema bartmani. The sequence continues at coordinate 79,515 of CABFWB010000699.1, read as the reverse complement.
CTTCCCTTTTATATCTTCCCATCCATTTTTATAAATATAACTATTACTCTGGGATTTGAAAGATAAGAATAAATGTATACGATCAATTTTAAATTTCGATACAATATGATTTAAGGGTATAAATGTATCAAAGAATTAAGTTTGCGATCTTTAAAAATGAATATATATGGGGTATTTGATGAGCTGAGAGGATAAAGTAAACTGATTGAGCAGGGTGTCTAATGAGTTGGAGAAACAAAAATTAGTGACTTTGGTAAACGATTCAACATTGTATAATGTATATATAGGCATAATGCACTCACATTCAACATTAAAATTTAAATAGATAGTGAACATAACCTTGTTCTTGGCATCATGGTGAAAACAATCAGGCCATTTGCGGCATGGCATCCTGGATAGTGGATGACTCAACATTTGACACATTCACGTTGTTACAATGCGCGGGAAATTCACACAAATATTTTCGTGACTTTATGACCAAAATAATGACAATTCGTGACTTCTCAGGGACTTTCATGACCTCTTGCAATTAGTAACTTTTTGGTGACTTTTGTGACCCTGTTGAGTGACTAATGAAAAAGTTCTAAGAAGAGTAAGTGAAAATAGAACCACACAGCACATCAGTCCAACATGAGAGTGACACCTTAGACTATTTAGACAGTTAAACGGGTATCTAATAATATAAAACTAATAATCTGTTCAAGTCCTTACCCCCACTTAGAGCGACCTGCTGCATGGCAGCCCTAATTAACATTTGCAAGGTCTTCATTATCTTGGCGGCATGTTGGCTGCACTGCTGCAAGATGTTGGGAAGCTCCTCGGAGAAACCCAGCTGGGCGATATTCCTGTCCTGGGGAATACGTCGCCGGATCACCTTAAGCTGCTGCTGGATCGTCTCTGTGGCGGTAACGAGGTGCTGCATCAGTAGACCCATGTCGCCACCTTCTTGGCCAATCTGTGATACAAACAATATAGCTGCATGCGTGAAGCTTCAAAACTTTGAATCCAAAACTCGCTAGGATTCATATTTGATTCTAAATTCCAAATCTTAATATAGAAAGGTTTGAATTGGATTTGAATTTTCAGATCCAGCTAGACGCCATATTTGGATATGATAAAATTTAATTTGAGGCCGGCCTCTTAGTCTAGTGATCAGAGTACCTTTCTACTAATCTAGAAGTCCTAGAGAACCTGGGTTTGATTCCTGGCGGAGCTATGGGTATTTTTCCCAAAGGGGAACTGTTCCTATGATCATCATTGTATGGTTAATTAGTATGAGTTAGGTTTAAGACTTCTACTGGCACCATGTAGTCAACATCATCTTTCGGGGCAATGTCATTGCACAAACATGTTGACACAACTTTAGAAGTCGGTTACAGACCTATCATCGCCGGTAAAAGGACATATAAATATTTCAAAATTTGGTTCATGAGATTTGACAGACTTTTTCTTCTCATTTAAAAAGTTTCTAACTAAGACCCACGATGTTAATCATGACAAATATTCAAGATCTGATGAGATTACTATATACAAAAATTTAAACTAAATGTTTTTACTAGAGCAATATTTTATATATTTTGTCCAAAAATGTGTTTATCCACAAAAACTGTAAGAATACAGATTATCTTGAGTTTCCTTAACCGCCAACTTAAGTCCCTCACCTGTATAAGTGCACGAACAGCCAGCGCATCAGTGCGGATGCTGTCGCAGGCTGCCGAGAGGGCCCTAGCGGTGTCTCCTAGAAGGTGGGTCTGGTTGATCCTAGTTTCTGAACCGAGCAGCAGAGGGTACATGTAGGAGAAGTAGCCCACACACTTCTCCAAAGCCTCGGTAGGGACATTCTCATCCAGCTGGTCCTTGCGAAGAAGTTCCACAAACACATCGACTGCTTTCTCCTGGATAGCCATCTCCGGGAAGTTGGCACCCACTTTCAGCAGCCCTTCTGGCGAGCAGGAGTTAAGTCCGAAGAGAAATTGGTGGAGGGTCGCCTACACATATACAATCTAGGTCATACCTATTTAAATTAATTTTCAGTCGCTTTCACAACATCTGGGAAATGAATTTTTGTTCTTGAATGTGTGAAAAAAAATCTTGGATAGTAAATGATTTAGCAAATTCTCGCATACTTTCTCAAAAGTTGTAGTGGACAAAATTATGTACTTTCTAATACAATATGAGAACGTATGTATAATGTTATCATACCATTTATTATTTTGCTTTTTGCTTATACTTAAGAACAAATTTTCAAAAATTGATAAGTGAACTACCTTTAAAGTTTAAACACACCTTAAACAAGCTTACCACTGGAATTATCTCGTAAAACATTTCCTAAATAAGCAATGTTGAACAAAATTGTTAAAGCAATTTTTGAAAAATTTTGAATTACTAAAAATCAGTATTCAGTAAACTTCCCTTAATTTAGAGCTAGAATTAAAATCACAATTTCAACTCGAGATATGACAATACAACATTTAAACATTTAGTTAGAATGAAATTCATCAAACCATTCTGGCGGTAGTCCCAGGTACAAACAAAATGGTATAGCCCAGATTTTTTAATTCAATGACACACAAAGCTTTAATACTCATCATAATTTTGAGGTAAAAAATGTTAACTATCTCCACATGAGAAAGTAAAAAAGTAGCCTAAATATTATATTTTATAGTCTTGCAAATTTTAACCCCTAAAGCCCCATCCAGACTTGAACAGAACAATGAACAGAACAACGAATACGAACATGTTCACGGCAATTGTACACGGTTTTCTGAACAGAACATTGTTAGCAAAATGTGTTCATTGTTCTGTTTGGTACCGATCCACCAGTTGTTTTTTGCCCGTTGCATCAAAGGATGTTTGTGTTCGGTCTTGTTCTAGTCTAGTCTTATTTTAGCGAACATTTACGCTAACACTTCCCCGAACATACAGTTATTGGCCGGACAGCAGCAGAGTCACACATGTGTTTTGATTTTTGTAAGTCTACATATAACTTTTGGCGATTATATTTCTTAGTGTATGTGTTGATTTATTAATAATAATAATAATTATAATAATAATAATAATAATTATTATTATTATTATCATCATCTCATTATTTTAGCATATTGTAGAAAAATGAAGTGCTCAAAAGAAGTGCAAATTAAGCTCAGAGAGCTCTATAGGTCACGCCAGATAATCTGGAATATTTATTAGATCCTCTCTACGGCCAACCTTCGCCTCAACTGTGCTGGCGCCAAAAGAGTTAATCATCATGTGCTTGAGTGTACACCTGAATAAAGAAGATTTTAAAATCAAACCTGCAAAGCATAGATGAAATGACTGAGACGAGACTTGAAGGTGAACTGCTCTACAGTGTGTCCTCTGATGATGGCCGCCCGGTCGATCTTCTCCACCTCTGGGAACTTGTCTCGCACTTGGGACAGTAGGATGTCTACCTTCCACAGCATGCGAGGTATCAGTAGTAACACCAGCACCGCATCATGGTCTCCTGATAACAAACAATATTTCATCTAGATAAGTAACAACACACTACGAAAGGATTGTTTAATGACAGGGATCAAGGAGGGGAAGATTGACGGAGGAAGAGGAAGATGAAAGTTTGGAATGCTAACAGGAAGAATAAAGGGAGCTATAAAAACATGCTAAGGACAGAGGAAAATGGAGGACGTCCAGTTGATACCGGTCCAAGAACAGATTCAGAGAAGAAGAGTGTATTCATTTCAGCAAGGCCAAACAATAATGAGGAGGAGAAAAGACAATGGATTGTTGAAGTTTCTACAAGATAGGTCGAAGCGACTATTTTTAGGGATGGACAGGAATGACATTTTTATATTGGAATGGGAACAGGACAGGAACAAGACGGGAAATGAGTCAAAATATCGGGATTGGGACGGGAAATTATAAAAATTATGCTTTAGATTAATTCTAGACTAGAATAGAAATAGATATTGTTTTATACAAGTACGGTAATACTTGTAAAATCTATGAAATTATTAAATAAAATACAAATTATGTATCATAAAAACATAATATAAATCGGGGTGGATGAATACCATTTTATGTTGAAACAAATAGCTAAATTTTGAACAAATAATGAATAACACAGAGCGAATAATTAATTTTAATATATATTAGTTAATCTCTTTTGAAAATTCTTTTGGGAATGGATAAATTCCCTAAATGATAGAATGGATGTATTATATAAAAACAATGCTAACATTTTAACTAGGGATGGGACCCTCAAATCCTTAAGGAGATTCAAGATTCAAGAAAATAGCGGACTGGAGATGCGTGGCAGAGGGAGAAGTTTGGAAAGATTGACAGGAATGGAAGAGGATGTGCCAAGACGACTTGCAGAGGTGGAAACGTTTGATGATGATGGTGGTGGTGGTGGTGGTGGTGGTGGTAAAATTCAAATTAAAAAAATTTAAATTTGTTTTATATCTCTATACTGCTTATTGGTGGGTCAGCTACAATATAATTATAGGACAAACTCAACAACCAGATCCAAGAACAATAGTTTAGCACTTAAATTAATGTATTGATAATTTAATGGATGAATTATAACAAAAAGGTTAACATTTAATTACTATTTCTATTCCCTACTATTCTATAATATTTCTATTTTCTTTTATGTTAGTAATATTTTACAAGATTCGGAGGCAAAATGGAGATTTAATTTTTTAAATTTACACAGTTAGCTAAGTGGATAAAATGTTTAACGCTGAGGAGGCCTAATGGCTAAATGATTGATTTAGTTAATTTTTAAATTAATGGTCTGGGGTCTGGTCTGGGGGTGTGCAAAGCTTATTCTCGGCTTAGAAACAAATATCAGCTTCTGACAGTTACAAAGCTTCACCAATAAAAATTTTGACACCTAAAATACCTGATTTATGGTCAATTATTGCTATTCTGAGTTTTTGTATACATTATAAATCAATATGTACATGGAAAAAACCAAAGTAAGTTTAATTGAATTATAAGTTGAAATAATACTTAATTTATTAGAATTAAAGTTTAAACAAAATACTATAAACAATATTGTTCAATATATTAATTTTTTTCAAATATAAAGCTACTAAAAAAATATTACCAACAATTATTGTTCAATATAATATTTTTTCAAATATTTAACTAACAAAAAATATTCGAACTTTGATTTGGCTTTGAGAATATTTCATATATTTGATTCGTGTTCAATTGGAATCAAAAAAGTAGACTTCACACTCTTCTTGTTTCACTATTAAATTTTACCTATAAATATGTTGTGCTTAGTCACCACATAAGCAGTATTAGAGCTCTAAAACCATTTAAAACGTAAAATGATTTTTTTTTTCAAACTATAAATAAGATATTTTCTCAAATCTTTAAACCTTTTAGATAGAAGAGATCCAAACAATAACTTACCCCCGCGTGCCATAAACGATTCTGGCATGTATGCCGCCAAATACTGCACGTGTTGGTTAGACTGTTGAACATCAATGCGTCGGAGTTCCAAGTCAATGGCCCTTGTATGCGCTTTGGTCTCGGCAAACATTTTCTGAAAAACAAAATTTGTTTTATTAAAAATATTTAATTTAAAAAAATTAATAAAAACTAGTTCAAACAGAAGATTTTTTTTTAGTACTGCGTCTTTCTTCTCGTTCAGGCTATATGCTTATGTACTAATTATGCCAATGGTTTTAAGGATTAGGAAGTTTATAATGATAGGGAGTGTACCCACATTCGTGTAGAGGGAGAGTGAAAAACACTTTTGGAAAAATCACTCTCAGTATATCAGACTGAGATTCGAATCTAGCTCTCCCTGTCATCAGTAAAATAAATATATTTATTTACAAAATCTGGGATCATCGAATCCTTAAGGCTATTTGAGATTAAAATTCTTAAAAAAAATTTTTTTTTCCAATTTTATAATTTAAATTTGTCTTAAGGCTTGAGTTAGTCCTGAAATTATTTTGGTTCTGAACCAATAATAGGCAGTATTCAACAACCAGGCCACAGACCCATAATTTAACACTTAACAATGTATTAAAGTTATAGTGAATATATTATAAGGACAATTTTTAGCATTTAGTTACTATTTCTATTTCATATTGTTCCATTATATTTCTATTTCTTTTGAGGTTAGTAATTATTTCAACAATTAGGATTCCTGATTTGAAATTTAAATGAATATTCGGATTCGTAACATAGTCGATTCAACCCAACTCAAAAAGTAATTGATTAGCATGTTGTGATAATAACTTTAACTATCAGATTAGAATTAAGTATTAAAAACAAATTGTACAACAAAGAATTTTCTATATTATTTTGGTGAATAAAGTTATGTAAATAGCTGCAATATTATATTTTTCAAGTTTTTTTTTTAATATTAGAGATTCAAACCTGCTACAGAATATTTCATAAATTCAATTCGGGTTAGTTTTTAAATGAAAAAGTGGACTTCGCAAACCCCTAGTAGTGATACAGTCCTGTTATTAATAATTTTCATTAAAAGCGCTAGGGCTCTGCAAGTACTCGTATTCCGAGCTTCGAGCCGAGCTAGTCGCCTAAGCTCGAGATTTAGATCAAAAGTTTTTTAGTCTCATCATTTTCGAGCTTCCACTTGATGTACTTAATTCATTTTTAAAACGCAATAGTAAGCATAGTTTATTTAAATGAGATAATATCAGCATTTTCACTTATAAATCATTCGGTTACTTAATAAATGGTTAAAAATTAATCTTAATTTTCACATTGATAACGTAATAGAGCTTTAAACAGGTAATTAGAGCTTTAAACAGGTAATTAGAGCTTTAGACCGGTAAATAGAGCTTTAGACCGGTAAATGTATTCAATATTGTCGTCCATTTTGAATTATACTTGAGTGGAGTTGCTTACTTGTATTGCCATGACAAAGAAATGAAAATAAAAATAGCCAAGAAGGTTACTAAATAATTGAATGATTCTTTTTACTATTTTTACCTGGTCCCTTTCTAAAATAATAATTTATGTTAGATTAAAAATTAATGTTTAACGAATATTTACATTATTGTACAATGTTTGTACACTGTCTTGTTTTACATTTACACCACTAGGCAATAATATTTTCTCAATTTAGCAATTATACTTTATATACATTAAATTTATCTTCTAAAATTATATTCATATGCATGTGCAACTGCGCATAGAGGAATGGAAATGGAACCGAAGATGTGATCATGCATGATTACACTAAGGAATAGTAAACGAAATATGAAACTCTTCAAATTTCTAATTGTTTATGATTCTTACATTTTCTTATAAGATAAATTAAGTTACTGAAGCATATTTTAGGGAAATATTAGCTTATTAAAACATCAATTTTATTAACTTTTTATCAAAACAGTGTAGAAACACTCTACAATAATGTAAAGTGATATTGAAGGAAGCCAACCTGAAAGGATAGTTAGGTTAGGCTTAGATATAAACACACTTCTTTATTTTCTTTTTACACTTTTACACTTCCACTTCTTCAAAAAACCACAGTTGCACATTGTTTGGAATTTTCGGAAATATTTATTTTTTCATATGAAAAGACATTAATCAAAAAGTAATATTTCCAGAAATTCAAACTAATGTGCAACTGTGAAAGTTTTGAAGAAGTGGAAAGTGTAAAAGTTTAAGAAGGCATGAAGAGAGAAGTGTGTTTGTTCCTATCTAGGCCTAACATAACTATCTTTTCAGTGTTGGCTTCTTTCACTAGAAGTGTGTTTGTTCCTATCTAGGCCTAACATAACTATCTTTTCAGGTTGGCTTCTTTCACTATCAGTTACTTTACATCACTGTACAGTGTTTCTACACTTTTTTACTATACATTTCCAAGCCATCATGCAATTATTAATTTTGTTAACTGTTTTTATAATTCTTAATGTAATTTTAATGTCCTTAAAGACATGAGTGTAAAAACAATTTTAATTATTTTTTATTAGATTGTTGTTCTTATTTTTAAATTGTGTTTTATAAGTGTTATTTCTAATTTAAAAACCAATATTTCCATTCTTTAACTTTTTTTTCAAAAGTATTTACTACTTATAAAAATGAGTGTGGTTCATTTTTTAAGAATATGTGTTATAATATACTTTTTAACATTTTAAAATTATGAATATACTCAAACTCGATTCAAGCTCTGGAGTTTTTAGAAATACTCAACTCGAGTTTGACTCGAATGAAAAAAACCCAAGCTCACAGACCTTTAAAAATTGCTAATGCCAAACTAGACTAAACGTTTTAGCGTTTGCGAAGGTACAGTACCTTGAAGTCCAGCATCTCTGGCAGTGCCGACACTGGCCTGCTTGAGACCGTCTCCAGCTGCTGTTGCAACTCCTGGTTGTGCTCTTGTAAGCGCTGCACCAGCTCTCGGAACTTGGCAATAGTCTGCTCTCTGTCTGCCAGAGTCTCAAGCGCAGCTTCCTTCTCTCGCTGGGACTGAACATGACAGGAATAAGGATGTTAGAGTAGGATTCTAGGCAGCATTGGCCAGGTCGACGTCCTCCTTTGGATCCCACCCCTTCCCTCAATTCTTTCTCCAACTCCCTGTGAATAAAATAACATCCCACCTCCTACATCGGCTTTCTCCAACTCCCTGTGATGAGACTCACGTCCTCCCTCAGCTCTATCTCCAACTCCCTGTGATGAGACTCACCTCCTCCCTCAGCTCTATCTCCAACTCACTGTGATGAGACTCACCTCCTCCCTCAGCTCTATCTCCAACTCCCTGTTATGAGACTCACCTCCCTAGCAGCAGCATTGGCCAGGTCCACGTCCTCCCGCAGCTCTATCTCTAACTCCCTGTTACCCTCCAGCAAGATATCGTCCATATCGTGGATGGCCTCGAGGTCGTTCACTGCCTCTTCGAGTTCCTTGACCTTGTCCTCCAACGACAACTTGGAATCTGTAAGGTTCTGGACCATCTCTTCAGCCCCTAAACAAGCATCCACCTGAAACCCATAAGCAAAGTTGATTGTTTCAACCATGGTCACAGAACTGAGCATAAAATAATAAAACTCGATTCAATAAAAGATGATGGGGTGCGCTAAGCTACAAATTGTAGAAAATAGATGTACAAATAAAGTAAAAAAAAAATCAACACATTTTTACTAGTGTTATGCAAACATCGCTTCTTAAATGAAAAGCAAAGTCTTGAAACATGCGAATTAAAGCAAAAGGTGAAGATAGTATTTTTGCAAAGATTTGAATATTTTAATGCCACAATGCATTTTCTTCAGTAGGTAATATACTCATATATGACTAGGGACATGCAAAATTCGAATTTACGATAAAACAAATTTTTACACGAAGTCTACTGTTTTCACGTGAATAACACGAATTTAAGCTTTTTTTTCTAAATAAACACAATTTCTTCGTAATTTGGCAAATACCACATCATGAAATATAATTTTCAACGTGGTAACACTATAGCGGGGGTGCCATATATACAAATAGTATCCGTTTTTACTTATTTTATGGGTATAAAATGGATCACAGGAAAAATGAGTTTTTTCAGGATATTTAAGCTTTTTTGATCTGTGGTTGGCATTAAAAATCATGATTTCTATTTTTACACATTACAACATCTATATTTCGATAGATCAATTCTTTGTTTACAGCCTTTAAAAGATTTCACGCTGTGTCCAAGCCAGGACATTAATATATATGGACCTTGCTGCAGGCAGTCATGTTTGGCAAAATTATATCTTCTTAATTTTTATTCCCTTCTTCATATTTGAGAGTAGTTTAGTCTTCTATGGTGGCATGTTTCGGTGTCATTATTTGGTCTAAGCCTAATTTAATAGTTGATTATTTCGATATTGCTATTCGTAAGACTCGAAGGTAATGATATTTATATATAGAGTTTGACATTACTAAGCGTGAAATGTTTTGTGCGTATTTATATTTGATTTTTCTCCGAATATGTTAATAAATAGTTAAATACACAATATGAATTAAAAATTTAGACAGTTTTATCCTAGTTTTTGTTTAACGAATACTAATTCAACTTGTATTTGTGAAATAATATCGCTTTTTGAAAAAAATAACACCACTTTTACCATAAAAATAACCTCACCTTTTGTATGTCTCTATATATGACATCGAAATATTCAAATTTTTGTGAATGTGTGTAGATGTTGTTTTACCTTTATTTTAGAACTGTGCGAGTAGTATTAGTATTCGTATTTCGATCTTTGAACCCAGTTTTAAATAAATACTCAAGCTCGGGCTGGAAAGATTTATGGAGCTCAACATTTTGAAAAAGGTTCTTTCCTTGCCTTGACTGACTCATTGCTTACATTTACCTTTGTTTGGATGTGGTTTGTGGAATGAGGAGCGTGGGAGCGGAGAGGGAGGAAGAACACAATATAGAAGGTATTGTAAATCTTGTTTGTTTGTTTGTTNGGTAGAAGTCTTACTTTCTTTCTTTCATAAGTACTTTGGTTTGTTTGTTAGCGTTTTAATTTATTAAACATCAAAAATATATACATGAAAAACAGGAAACATATTGAACGACAGTTAACACCAGCCCCGAAGGGCTCTCGAAAACGAACAATACACAGAACATTGAGGTACATGGAATAAATTTGGCGCCCTGGCGGGCTGATAGTTCCCTCTTTAGGGTAGGGGTGGGAAAATATTATAACCCCCCCCCACCGCACATAATGGGTCGATTGTAGACCATAACAATACAACGTACAAGTACAAAGAAGACGATACAGGGATGGAAACAAAAGGGGGGAGAAAGAAAACAGAGAAGAGAGTTGCCGAGGACGGTCATGAAAACTTAAAAATACTCCGCCAGGGCTACTATGACAATTCCATATATAGCCCTGGCGTGAGAAACGAGAACTAAATGTAAAACAAAAGGAACGATCCCCGGCGGGCTATTTCTGCCCGTCCGGTGTTAAGAAACAAAGGAAATAAATAAAAATGTTATATTGAACCTGCGGAGGAACTGGCGCTGCACGCGACTCGCGGGCAAGTAAAATCATGAAAAATGGGGAGGGCAGGGAGCAAAGGAGCGGGAAACACATAAAAAGGGAAGGTGGGGCATCAGGAGAGTGGAAACAAACGATAAAAAATGGGGGGACTCGGACCTGCCCTATCCCGGTTCGAGGACCGGTCAGGGCAGATTTGGACGAGGAGGCCCTCGCCGTCGGTTGGCTGTATGAGAAGTACTCCACCAGGATTAAGTATGATATTATCATACATACTCCTGGTGGGAAATGAAATAAAAAGTTTTGCCAGCGGGCATTTTTAGCCCATCTGGTGGTGTAAACATTATAAGGGGGGAAAATAAAAATGTTTTGGTTTGAACATAATTTGGAAATTGCTGCCCATTCTTATAGGGCAGACAATTGAAATGTCTAGGTCAGCAACTGAGTAAACTGGAGTTGAATGGAGGAGAGTATGAGGTTTAGATAAAGAAAGGCATCTCTCTGTAGGGCTGTTAGAGCACAATTATCTTTGCAAGATTGTATCAAGTACACCTTAATGCAAATTTCTACAATGTATGTCCTATAAATCATTAATGTTTAGTTTCTCTCTCTGGTAGGAGGTCGGCAACAAATGAACACTCCAGATGGACAGGGATTTGATGAGGGTGTTTGCATGAAAAAAACCCCTCAATCTCAACTTCCAAATCTATATTCAGGAATATTTTTTCAAACTATCCTTAACACATGGTGTATACTCAACTTGACCAATGAAATTCTAGACTTTCCCCCCCGATTTCTCCTGATCATTTCCTAAGATTCCAGACTAAAAAGTATGTCACGTCCCTCTAACTCACCACGCCCCCCTCATTTTTCTATTATTTTATTTGTTTTTCTGAATAATAATAAGTTTTAAAATTTAAATAACCATGTTTTTTTTTAATTTGTATTAACAATGATTACTATGAATTATAAAATATACAGGCCTACACACCTATAAAAAAAATGACAGTTTGAATCACATTATAATGTACTAATTTAATGATTATCATATTTCATATTTTGAGTAGAACCACCGTTTCCCAGATTTTCATAGTAATTTACCAAATTCCTGACTTATTCCTATTTTTTCCCAATCACTTCAAATTCCCGTTTTCCCTGATTTTCCCAGATGGTAGACACCTTGTTAATAGGATTGAAATGATTAATATTAATTTTTTGGTTCCTAACACTGTATTTTAATCATATCATGTATTAATTATCATTATAGCTTGATTTTTTTTAATTAAAATAATTATTTTAGATTTTAAAACATTATTTTTCTTTAAAATATCTTAATTATATCTAAATAAATAAAAAACAATTTTTTGAATAACTTTAACATAAATTTGTTATTTTATTTACATAATTAAGTTTAAAAATGAATTTTATATTTATTAAACCAAAGCTCAATTCGACACTTGGGAGCGTTATGAAAAGCTCGCTCAATATTGACTTGAATAAAAAAAACTGGTAATCGCAAATCTCTCTTTTATTTGTGCTTTATTTGTATACAATTTTATCATAATCACCTGCTCCTGGAGGTCGGAAATCTGATGCTCCATCTCCTCAATACGAGCGCTTAGTTTCTCCTTGGTCCTGGCCAACTCACGCACCTCTGAATTCTTTTGATCTAAGTCTTTCTGAAGCACCTGGGTCTCATGTTTTAGGTGTGCTGCTAAGTCTCGCATCCTGAAATAGAAATACAGGTGTAATAAGTAGAGAGGAGGAGGCGTCGTCGTCGTCGTAGTCGTCAGTGACGCTGCCATTTGCCTCTTTGTCTAATGGCAGCAATGTTAAGTGTGAAATGTGTTCTTTTCATTGAATAGACATATTGTGTCGGTTCCTTTTATATGTTTGTATCCACCTTTCTTGTACCTTTGTTCTAGTTTTGAAATAATTACTATAAATTGTTAGTAATTTATGCTCACAATTGAGCATTTTGGATTTTTATCAAGAAGTCTAAAACACTTGTTTACCTTGTACTTGACCTTTCTCCTTTTTCAAACAAATGTCACAGTTTATTTTAATCTTTTACTAGGGGTGTGCGAAGGCCAATTTTTAAATGCGAAGCGAAGTCGAAGCGAAGCTTGAAACTTGCGAAGAAAAGTCGAAGTTGAAGTCGAAGGCCTATATTAATAATGTATGCACACAGGCTTACTGATAAACTTAGTACATTATGAATAAAGTTTTAATATTTACTTACAATGTGGAGCTCATAAAATTATTTTGTAAAGTTTACATATGTATGTCTTTTTTTTTATCTGCATTTCAATTATAATAATTATAAATTAAATTCTGTTTTCGTTTCCCACTTTCCGTATTAGCCATTTTGAATATTAAAGAAAACGTGAAGAAGCTATGAAAAATTTGTGACAAAATGCACTAGTAAATTTGTGACAGACTATTGCAAAGAGATGGAATATTAAGGACTAAACATTAGACGCGAGCTGATATGATAGCACAACTAAAGCGCTTTCTCTGCTTTATACCAGAGACCTTGGTGTTATTTCTTTTGTGTAATGTAGGTCTAATATTTAGTAAGATAAAATTAAATCGTTTGATAATATATCGAAGTTTAATCCTTCCTTCGAAATTTTTCGAATATGCGAAGGCTATTGTAGATGTCGAAGTCTAAGCCGAAGGAGATTTGACCTTCGACTCCGACTTCGACTTTTCGAAGCTTCGCACACCATTATCTTTTACTGTGATTATTTTTATGTTAATTAATATTTTTATCAAGAATTTAATAAACAATGTATTTTTATATTCAAATGTCCTGTCATTTTCCATATTGGCTTTCTTTATAGTATTTTAAAATAAATAAAACAAGAGTGCCGTTACCCCATCCCTAATACTAATACTAACGGTAAATCTAGTATTGTTCCTGCTAACCTGACAACAGTGTCCTTGAGGTGGGCATTATGCTGCTCGAGTTGTTTCACCTCATAGGAAGTAGCCCCCCCTCCCCCACCACCCTCCTTTATCGAGAGTTCTGCCTTGAGCAGCTCTAGGTCCAAGGTCATCTCTTCCAGTTTCTCACGAGCCTCCACCAGCTCCGTTTGGATTATTTCCGTCTGGAAGGTGCAAGAGAAACGTACAATTTGTTAGCGGGAAATAGAAATGGGATGAAGTACGCTCCCTCGCAAATACAAGAATCTCAGGATTTTAATAAAGGCATTTTATGGAATTTACTCTCATATTAATAGTTGTGTGTTCAAGTGCCAATATTGGCTATCAACGAAAAACTAAAATAAGTCCAAGGAAATTGGATGAAACAATTTTAGATAACCAGGAATGGTTAGGGCTGTGCGAAGCTACAAACACTTCGACTTAACTTTGAATATTCATTGAGCTCAATTCGAAAGTAAAATTTCTGATTCGACAATTATTAGAAATTTTCTCAATTAAAATTATTTTGTAGTTAAAATAATAAACAACACATTGTGATAAAAAACATAATTTATCAACTTAAAAGTAAATAAATTAATCATGTTTTAAATATAATATTTTGTAAATTATAGTTAATACATAAAGTATAATAGTTGTTCACTGTATAATATCTTTTCCCAGCTATCATTTTTTTTAAACATTCAAACTTCGATTCGGCTCTGGGAATATTTTATACTATTCGATTTGACTTCACTTTGAATTGAAAAAGTAGACTTCGGACACCCTTTTACTGAAAAAAAAAAATCAAAATTTAAAAAAGAAAATCCCGATTTTGAATTAGAATTTGTCTCAGTGCTCATATTGTTTTATAATTTTTGTCTGCATATGCTGTTCTTTAATAGAGAGGAGTGTTCTTGTTCTACTGACATACTACATTCAAACTATACCCGTCAGATAATGCAAGAACTAGTGCAAATCTCAAATATGAACTAATCGGTTCTGGAACTTTTCACGGTTGAAGGCGGAGCATATTAAAGAGCCTCCTAGCACTTTTAATAATATAAGGAAAAGCTGATAAGATTGGCTCAATGCACTAAAAGGGTTAAAATTGCAAAAAGTTATTTGTTGAAAAAACATTTTTAGCATGGATATTGAAAACATAAAAAACAAATACCCTAATACAACACAGTTTAAGCTTGTTTGTGTGTTACCTTCTCCTCCGCCATCTCCTTGTCTAACGTGAGCAGCTCCATGGTGTCCTCAAATTCCTTCATTTCCTCGGCATGCTGATTCCTAGCCTCGATAGCTTCCTTGGCCTCTTGCTTGGCGCGCTGAAGTTCCTTCTGAAGTGACGACTGATACTCCATGATCTTGGTCTTGAACTCAACTAACTGGTCCAGTTGGATCTTTGTTTTGTCATAATCCTTTAGCTTCTCCTTGTCCTGGGCACGTTTCGCTAGAGAAACGCACATTTTTAATTTTTTACTGCGGATTCACATGTTTATCCGAAAAACAAGAGCAAAGCAGAAACATAGCCACGTGAATGAACTTTTAACCCAATCAAAAGATGTCAGTCTCATTGGCGTTGTTTGCTCAGTGCGACTTGAAATAACTTCAGCTTTCCGTTCAACGTGGGAGACCAAATTAAATTTCAAAATCAACTCAATGACTGACTCACTCAGAGCACATGAACCTTTAAAGCAACATACTAGCAGAAAACTGCATATACTGTTGTGAAATTATTTAAAATAACATGTTAAATGAAAAACGAATGTATTGTTTTCGTTAAGATTTGTTTCATGACAGAACCAAAATAATTTGAACATGTCCATAGTGATATTAATGTTAAAGATCTGTTTACTAACAATAAAATAGAATATATTAACTGTTTCTAGTGTTTATTGCAAAGTATCATAAGTCAACATAATTATATTTCTGCTTCTGTGTGAATTGCTGTGCCACTCAAATCAGATTCTGCTTTCAATTTTTGATAAACCTTTGAATCAAACTTTCATCTGAGGTGTATTCATTAACATATGTTTTTAGAATAAAGGTTTTATTAGCAAGGACCCACAAATTTAACACCAACAAAAATATAACCCCAGGGCCAGGAATTATAAAATGTTGGTGATTTTAAAAACATATAAAAATAGTTTTACAAACAGTATTGGATTGAACAAGGGTTCAATAAGCCTTGTGCTACCCTCCCTCGTTTCTTATTTACAGGTGAGAGGAATAATGATGATGATAATCATTATCATCATGATTATCATTACCATTACCATTATTATTTTTTACTATTCATACTAGACATAAAGTTTGATTTTCATTGAAAGAGCCTTTTAGAAAATACAAACAAATTTTTTCACGGCCAACATTTATAAAGTTTTATTACATTATAAGTGTTATTTTATAGTCATTGAAACCATCTAGCATTAAGCATTGTTGTAACTCACATGATTTGACATAAAAATATATGAACATTGTTTTAGTACATTTTTTAACTGTCAAAAAAGCGTCTTCATATTTATACCAAACAGTTTCTCTAGAATAAATGTTTAAATTAGTTTTTATAATAAAAAATATAGTTTGCTGAGAACTTGTTGAATTATAATGTTTTAATCTAAATATATACATGGCAAGTGCTAACATATATTTTTAAATTCAAAAATAGAGAACTATTTAATTCCAAGCAATAATAATATTAACAGAAAAAGATTAAAGGAGTACATTTTTTAATCATATCTGACTTACACAAACAAAATGAAGTTAAAAAAATACTGTAGAATAATCTCAACAGTTTTATGTAGGGATCCACCAAGTCACTTTAAATAGGTTGGAAAAAGCGCAGTTTTGCAGCAAAATGACAATGACAAGTAAATATATAAAAAAACACTATTTAAAAAAAATTATAATACATACATACTGTTTACCTTGAAAGGCCTTACCTTGGTAGACTACACTATGGTCATATCCAATAAGCTATGCCATAGTGGAACCAGCCAAGGAAAGTTTGATACCCTCCAAAGTAAATGAAGAGTACATATAATTAAATTTATGAACGTGTTTTTTTGCAAAATGCATGCACTTAAAAAATGGCCAGTAATTTTTTTTTCTTCTATTCTGAGTAATTTGAGTTTTCGGTAGTTTGAGGTAGGCCCAGTTCTGTTCGACTTGTAATATTGAAACTTAATTATATTACTATGCAGTGTTTCTAGGCTATTAAAATAAAATAAAATTATGTCTCTGGACTTGATGCTACCAATTGTTTCTCTCATCCCTTTTTGCACCACTTTATAACCTTCTCACCGCACACATACACACATGCACACACACTAACATTCTCACCACACACATACACATACACATACACACACACACAAACCTTTGAGCGTCTCAAGCTTCTCGTTGAGGTCCCTGATCTCGGCCTGCAAGTTGTCCACCTCTGTTTGATACTGAAGGTTGGTAAGCCTCTCCTCCATCGTGTACCCGGCCCCTGCCGCTCCACTGCTGCTCATCCCCGATGCTCCCGGGGAGATCATAGACTGCCCCGGGGTGAACTGTGGCTTTAGCGTCTCCACAAACCCGGTCTACAACACGTTGAAAGCTTACACACCCGGTGATAACAGTGGGAGGTTAGGAGAGGGGGTGACGTTGGTCACGGGGGGGTTGCTACACGGGTACAACACCAAACATCCAGAGTAAAGAGTAAGAAGGGGGGAGGAGAGGGTGTGGATTCAACCTGGAGAAAAGATGGGTTGTGATCTTTGCTGGGCCCAACATAAATTTTGTTAATGGTGAGATTTTGTCTGTCAGAAAAATTGACTCTTTAATATTTCATGTTGTAAACTGTGTTTGAATACATTTTTAATACCTAATTGTAATAGAATAGAATGTTAATGGGACAACCTATATAAACACTCTATTTCCTCCAATGAGATAAAAAATATTATTTGATTTAAACCTAACTAATATTTCAATATAAATGGCAATGTTATTGTTAAAAAATATTTATGTATAAAAGCTTGTTGTACTAAGTTAATTTATATTTATTTATTACACATACAATTAGGTCAGCTTAACTTTGGTAAGTTAAAATAAAGAAAACAAATTAATTTTTAGTTGGATTTAGGTTTGATTAACAGAAATAACGCTTTGTCATAAACATATAAATAGCATAATTATAAAATTATGTTTAACAAAGAATTTAAAAAATTAAAATGCTGCTGCCAAAAATTAATCATCCTTCTGGAAGTGTCGTTAAAATAATTTATAATTAATTTCTTTGGATGAGCATTAAATTATATTAAATAAGTTATTAAAGCTCTTTTAATCCTATAAAAACTAATCTTATAAAACAAGTATGACTTAGTCCAAAGCATTCTTGATAATTAGATGAATGATGCTAGATCTAGGTGTTATCTATGAAATGCTATTTTAGTCCATTCAATAAACTACTCCTAAATCTGGTCCACATGCAGTACTAAACTTGTTTGGCAAGGCTAAGTTAGGCTTTAACTGGTGCTAGTCACTAGGATCTATCCATCTATTTAGTAGGAATTAATATATATGATTTTAATATTCTAGTTTATTTATGAAGCATTATTTTTATTGGGCCAACAAACACCACAAAATTTAAGTATAAGACGAGTTTACAAAAGCGAATAAGTTAGACAGACAGAGCTCCTCAGTTTCATCAAGCCGTATTATTTGATTTATATGTCGAAATATTCAATTGGCAACTTGGTGACCCATTTATTATATAATCAATATTATCATACTTCTTTACACTTTTTGAGGTATGTTTCGTTATATATGGAAGGAGGTACAGAAAAGATAAACAGAAACACATAAAAGGGAATGAACATAATATGTTGTTCAATTAATTAGAATTAGTTGAAAAATGAGTTCTGGAAACGAGAATCGAACTCGGAACCTTTGCCTTAGTGCGCTAATGCGCCACCACTGGACTCGCCAGGATCCGTTCTGTGCTCAAGGTTATTCTTCACTCATAGCTTAAGGCAAAGTCTGTGATGGACGTATGGAAATTGTCGGTTACATATGAAAAAATTGTTGTATTGTGAGGTATCAGATACCACAGCTATATGCGACTCAAAAGGGCTGTTATACCGCCAAGATTATAATACAAAATTAATTTTAAAGCAAAACAGCCCTCCCGAGTCCCATATGGCTGTGGTATCTGATAGCTCAAGATAACTCGGTTAGCTCATATGTAGCAGACGATTTCCAAACGTTCATCACAGACTCAGCAATAAGCTATGAGTAAAGAATGACCCTGAGCACAGAACCATTCCTGGATAGCTCAGTGGTTGAGCAGGCACGCTAAGCTAAAGGTCCCAGGTTCAATTCCCGTGTCCAGGTGTCATTTTTCAACTAATTTAAACTAAATGTACTGTGGTCTCTTCAATACGAACATTCCTGTGATTGCAATGATTTGCATCCTCTGTGTTGATATTCATTGACAATATGTTTTCTTCTTTTTCATTGTAAAATCTATATTTCAGTGGGTCCAAGCCTTTTCTATATCACGAACCTCCTGAAGTCAATGATATTTCGCTGCGGCCCTCCTCCTAATCTCCCCTGAAATACGAGGCAAGATCAAAAACCTACACATATTTTTAGTATTCTAAGTAACCCATTTAACATTAATAAATTTAAAAATATGTTTAGTGAATAGTGAACATTTTATATGATGTGAAAATATAAATAAAAATTAACCTAATGATCTAGACTTTTCTATGGACCCCCCACAGTAATCTTTGTGGACCCCAGATTAGGAACCTCCACCATATTATATTTGTTTCCTTTATGTATTACTACTCCTCTTTACTGTACCTATTTTTATACATTATATCATTACTATAGTTAAACATCTCAAGAAAATTATTTCTGAATTTTGTAATTTTTATTAAGTTTTCTTTTAGCCCTTTTTTTTTTGCATTTAATTAAGCTAGAACATTAGGACTAAAGAAGGGTTCAATTAGAGGAAATGTACTCACATTTGCATGGAACAAGAAAGGGCAACCAACCTTAGTATACTCAGATAGGATATTAACCTAAAATTTACTCATCAATAGCAAACCATATGAACCTCAAAATTCCTGTCATTAGCAAACCAAACTAAACAAGCTTTACCACCAATGCGGATCTATTGAATGCGATGCATAAAACTCCAGTATTTATAATCTTCAAAATATATAATATTTTTCACCAAAGTGTAAGTAGGAAGAGGGAATATAATTATTATAGTTTAACTTCTGATACCTTTTATTAAAAATTTAAAGATAATATTTTCCAGTCAGTTATTTTGGAATTTGATAATGATTTTTAAAGTTATCTTTTAAAGTATAAGAAGTTGGTAGTTTAGGGTTTTGATAGTTATAAGCGTGTCTTACTACCTGTTCAGGTTATCGCACTTACGCTAATGTGTAATGGTAGGGCGATTGTGAGATGAAATGGAGGTCCTATAGTTTAACGTGGAATCCGAACCACGGCGGAGGCCTGGCATTCATCACATTCACAAATTGTGATTAATACAAGTCTTGTCAGAGGTGAAGGAAGGGTTTGGCAATCAGATAAATCTGTGCCGGGACCGAGGAATGAACCCCGGACCCCCAGCACAGAAGTCTGACCCCTTACCCCTAGACCGCAAGGTCACCTACAGTTGTTTAATTAAGTATAATTTAATCTTCCTGGAGGAGTTTTATTAAACTGACCCAGCTACAGGTTGGAAACAGTTGATGATGATGATGATGATGATGATGGTGGTGATGGTGGTGATGGTGATGATGATGATGATGATGATGATGATGAATTAAATATAGTTACAAAGTTGGCTGAAATTACAAAGGAGTTCTATTTACTATGTTTTAAGAAAATGTGATTACATCCGAATGACCTGCTTCAATGGCGGATAGACTAGAATATCAGTGACGGGGAGATTGTGTTTTGATCTCAGTCGAGTGTACTGAGGGTGGTTTTTCCTAATCATTTCTCCCTTGTTCTCCATGCAAATGTATGTACACTTCCTCTTAATTCAACCTTCCTTAGCCCTAATCCATTAGCATAACTAGTACAGAAGTGTATATATAAAATGGGTAGTAAGGAGCGATGTTAAAAAGTAATAAAAAATATATTCATATGTAAAGACTAAACATCACATTTTTTATTGCTAGTGTGGTAAACGGTTCTACCCATTGTTTTTCTGTCAAATGGAAGCTTTGAAGAAAAAGTGCAGAGCTCTGTGGTGACAGCTAGTCTGGTCTAGACAGAAATTTCCAAGACACGGAACATGGAGAGAGAAGGCCCCTACAAGACAGCCACGTTTCTTCAACAGTCTGCCAACTAAACATAAGTAGCGAAGCAAAAACATAACTGAAGGTACATCTATTGGGGGTAAGGGGGTCTAGATCATATTCTTTGTGAGACCTTAGCTCCCTGAAGCAGAAATGAAACCTGGAAAAAAAAATTGTTTGGAAAAAGATTAAAACCGCAATTTAAAATTTCAATTCAGATGGAATAATCCTCTTTAATTTAAACTAGCGATGTATCCTTTGGATCTTCGAATTCTTAAATATATTCATGATTTAAGGATTTTACAAAATAATCAGATTCAATATTTTCAATCTTTCAAATATTAAATTTAAAAGAGTATGAATATTTTTAGAGCTAATATAATGTTTACTAGGGGGCTTGGCCCAACATAATTATGGGGCAAGCTAAACAACCAGAACCCAGAATATTAGTTAACCACTTAATTGAGTTTATAAATGTTATATTCAGGGCCCAGATTTTGATGTCATCTTTTTATTGATACACCACACACAATGTTTACAAGTACATAAACTCTTTTCATGATCCCCTGGTTGAAGAAATTTATATTTAATAGGCTATTTATGGTCAATTTGGAATTTTAGGTAATATTTTCTTGGTTTGGATCTTTTTAGAGTCATTTTTAGGCATTTTTGAGTCATTTTAAGACATTCTTGTAAATTAAGTATACCATATTTATTATTATTATAGATATTTTATAACTGCATAGTACTTAAATATACATGTTTTCAACACAGAACGAGGAGATAATGTAGGCCATGAGCTTTAAATCCATTTTACTTGTTTGGTTGTAAAATACACATTCCTGATGAGACTGCCACTAGGCTTGGGAGGGGGTGGATTTACTTCTGAAGAAGATATTTGTAAATTAATATTATACTCAGCAGAATACAAGAGTTTAACTGTTAAAAGCTTTTTATAGCATGAGTATTTTTTAGTTTAAATATGCACATGTTTGATGTAGTCATGTGCATTTATTACTATCCTTTGTTCATCTTTCTAGGTTATTAATTTTTTAATCTTTTAAGGTAATTCAAATCCGGGCCCCAGTTATAATGAATGGATCATACTCAAAAATGTTAACATTTAGACAACATTTTTAGTTTATATTTCCTCTAATGTTTATAATTTTTTCCAAGATCCAAAGTTAATGAAAATAAATAGTTAGCAAAATATTTTTTCGAAGATGACTAAGGGCGTCACAAAGAAAATGATCCCAATGGAGGGTAAAAACAAGATAGCGGAAAACAAGAAAACAAAAATAAAATAGAAGGAATGAAGGAGAGCATAGAAGAACTAGAATTGACATAAATAAGAATTTACTTGATCCTCCTCAATGTTAGCCTCGACCAACGATTGAGGCCTTTTGGAGGCCTGCTTAGAGGATGCTGTATGGGTTTTCTGAAACACAAAATAAATGGCAGCCTCATTGCTTACCAACAATCAAAACAAATTACTTTTCAAACACAGCTCGAAAATAACTCAAAAATCTCTACAGCTATAACTTTCAAGTTTTGCCAATTATATTTCCCGCTAAAATAAAAGATAAAATCCAAATACAACCATATACGATTCATATTTTAAAATGATGACTTTTTAAGATAGACAGAATATCTAAATGATCAAATTAGTATTTATAAAACTATTTGGAATGGAAAAGAGAAGAGCCCAGTTTATCTTTGAGAGGTTTGACTGGTCTTGAAAATCTAATAGAACTCTTAATAATTACACAAGCACACTGTACTCTTAAAGCTTTCCCCGTCATAGATAGCTTCATCAGGAAGAAAATAAAGATGTGAGTCAATACCCTTCTTGCTTATCCTTTACCTGACGAAGCTGTCGATGACAATTAAAGCAGGTAGGTTTGTTGGTTGCTAATGACTAGCGTAATGGAGTTCTTCCATTTCCTTTCTTGCATCCTAACAACGATGAGTTAAAACATTGCCCTTTAGAGGGTTATAGTGGACTAGATGGATACATTGTAGAATTGGCTTCTTTACAAATTACACAGTGAGGAGACGGATAGAGGTGGGAAGCCAAACAATCGTGGTCTGTATATAGCGGGAAAAGAGTGAGCAGATATCCGTGGGTTTTCCAAGATGAGTGTCTTGTGTTGATGGTACTGCTCCCCCTTTTATTTGTACTTGAATTCACCCTGTTTCTTTCTTTTCTTTTTCTATTGATTGTACGGCTTTCTTAAAAGTTAAATTATGCAGTGAGGAGTGATATTTCTTTGAGGCTAGTGCCAGGAAATTTGCTTTCTTGTTACAGTGAGAGTTTCATGAATAACATATATTTGTGTAAATATTGTGTTGATAGTTTCCCACAATGGTTTGAAATTAACTTTTATACGAATATATCCATATGTGAGTGATTATAATACATTTAAATTAGGTTGGTTGAAAAATTACCCTGTAAGAATTGAACCAAGAACCATTTGGTAGGTGTGTGCCGACATATATGCTGCCTTAAGACTGTGAGTGAAGAATGACCCTGAACAGAAAGACTATCCCTGTATAGCTAGAACAGCAGTAGAACAATGCTGTGCTAAGCCAAATGACCCGAGTTTAATTCTAGTGCTCGGGTATCATTTTTCAAATATTATTTATTTATTTTATCACTGCATCTTACTACCTGTTCAGGTTATACACATAGATGATAATTACTCAAATGGGCTAAGAATAAGACAGGTACCAATTTAGAGGTAGTCTACCAGCATTTGTGTGTAAGGAGAGTGGGAAACCATTTAGGGGAAACCACCCTCAGTAGACCTGAGCAGGATTCGAACCCCTATCTCCCCGTCATCAGCAGGCCAGTCTAACACGACCATTTGGCTACTAAAGTGGGTATTTTTCATGAAATTCAATTGAATTTTAATATGATCAGAAATAAATGGCTGTATCCATACTTAAGTTAGTTTCCACCCAGTGTGCAAAACTGTTGAACGCCAACCCTGTACAATTAAGTATTGTATGAGTGGCAGAAAAAACAGTGATCCTCGAATCCCTGGTGGCTGTGATTCAATGAGAACTAAGTGGCAGACGAACCCACAGGTGAACAACGAGTGAAGAATAACCTGGAGCATGGGACAATTCCTCGATAGCGCAGTGGTGAGCTATGCCAAAAGTCCCGGGTTTGTTTCCCATCTACCCGTGTCATTTCTGAGCCAATTTAATTTTAATGGGAGTAATGTTGTTCGCATCCATGGCATTCCTTGAGCCACAAGTTTCTCCTGGGTGGTGTTAAGCGAACCAGCTATATGGCTGAACGCATCCAAGAGATATTGGGATGCAAGAAGGCAAATGGGAGAACTTCAGTGTACGCTGACCCAACCAGACAGATAATTTTTTACCAAGGGGTATTTAATGTGCACGTTCTGAACCGAATAATTACATCGGCACATGACTTATTATCCAAATTAAATATACAACAGACACAACATCCAGCAGTTAATTCATCCCTGTTAAAGAAAACCCACATTTCACCAATGATACATTTTTCGGCCATTCCGAGAATCAAACCTGGGACCCATAGTTCAATAGGCAGACACTACCAAATGAGCTTTGGTGTCGGATTACCAACAAATTTTTTTCAATAGTACGTTTACTGTATATTCAAGAACAATGCCCCCCTCACAAAGATAAGTTGGGTTCTTACCCTTTAAATTCCCCATTATTTAACCTAGTGTTCTATAAAATTATTCAAATTAATATTTTATGTATGAAATAAAGTGTATTAAGCAAAAACAATTGGTAATAAATAAAATGACAGAATATTAGGAAAAAGGTAGAGCACAAATAAAAGTAAAAACCCTAATATATTTATTATTGAGTCTAATTACTACTACTTCCTGAGGAAGATGCTATAATAGCATCAAAATTTTGAAGTGTGGGTAAATATGTGTTGGTGTTTTTAATTTTATTTGTGCTCTACCATTTTCCTAATATTCTATCACTTTATTTATTTCAAATTAGTATTAGAAACACCCAAACAAGAAAAACCAGAAAGCTATAACCATAGAAAGTAAGGATTACAAAAATTATCCTACTCAATATTTCAAGAAAGTCTACATTTCTATTCATATAACATTCAAAAGAGAAGAAAAAGTGAAAATAAAAAATAAATGGAAGGCAAAAAAAAGTAGAAAAAGATTCAAGCAAATAAAGAGTAAAGAGTCAATGCCAAGTCCCCTATCGCAACCAACAACAATTTTGTCAACATAATGTCAGCTTTGAAGTAATCTTATAGCCGAAACAAAACTACACAAAATATTACTACGTAAAAGATGTTAAAACATTTATGAAATATATCATAGTACCAATTTTACAAGTACTCAAAAAGACAAAAAAAATTACAATAAAAATTACCGTGACTCACCCAATCATTCTAGTAAAATTGTCTATAACATTTTTTAAAATGCCTAAAGAAGTATTTTATGAACTGATATATAATTAACAACCATAAACAAAATTAATTTGCACTTGATCATAAAATAAACCACATTTTTGGTTCTATTTTGATATGCTGTAAGCAATACACATCAAAATGTTTGACATTGTGCATTGCCAATAGTTCAGTGCAAAGAAATAAAAAACTATACACATGAATAATAATTTCAAATCAGTTGTATTAATACAATGATAGTAATTTAAATTTTGAGACAGGTTTAAAAACAACTAGTAAATAGGTTATTTAGAAGTATATTCTAATGCAGGGGTCGGCAACCTTTTTGGGCCCTGATCGACTTTTACATTTATCAAAAGTCCCGCAGCCAACCTTCTTTCCGTTTAATTTTTAATTTTTTTTTTCTATACATCTTGTATTCAATCCTTAAATTCTACATTTCCTCCAATATTAATGTCCTTGCCTTGATAGAAAGTAATAAATAAAATCTACACTCTGTTTACCCTGAAAAGTATTACCTTGACTGATTACACCCTATCTTACAACCTGCACCATAGTGGAACCAAGAAAGGTATAATTCATTCACGATAGGTCTTTACCTGGATGACAGTTCAAAATTCATATGTTTAGGTTTTAGGTTACCAACACTTGTAAAAGAACACTGAATTGTTATGAATGTTAAGTTTTTTTAATTACATGTTATATTTTACATTTAAAATAACTTAAACTTAAGTTTTCTCACATTATTTCATTACTTTTAACAATTTCTTTTTACCCAATTCGAAACAATATTTTAAACATATATTAAAAGTACCTATTCTTTGTTTTGGAATGTTATCTATGATGTGTAGTATAGTGCATGCATTAATACCTTTTAATAAAGGCATCGTATTTACTTGGTAAAGATAAAATATTTGTAATTTATTTTATATATGATTAACTATTTTATTATTAGTTTATTGTTTTTAGAAATATTTAACTGAATAAAATATAATC